>CM039723.1:43538246-43607921 GCA_022539455.1 Dendrobium nobile
GTAGAAGATCCTTGGAGGGGGTTTCAAGGGAGTGTGAAGGAGATTTCACATGGTTAGTTGGGCGAGCTTGCACCTCAGTACCATCAGATTCAAGGTTCATCTTGAGGGAAGTTTTAAGAAGAGGAAGATCTCTTTGGTGTCAAACAACCCGGCTCCTCCGCGCACCAGGGAAGGTGGATGTTATTTTGTAAGGGTTTCTCTGCCTGGATATGGGGGCTAAAGGAGAACCACTAAAGGTTTAGTGTAATACTCGCAGGGTGCCTCCGGGGAGTGGAAGTAGGTCATGGTTTGACCGAACCACTATAAATTAGTGTGTTCTTTCCTTTATTATTTATGCATTAATTTTTATTATGATTAATTGCATGGGTGTAATTGATAATTTATCTGTTTATTGTGAATTTAATTCTCTTCAACGTCAAGTTATAAAAAGAGTTTTCTTTTCATTAAAGAAGTTTTTAAATATCTAATTCACCCCCCCCCCTCTCTTGGAGCAACACGTAACTTTTAAAATGAAGATGATTTTTATTTAACGAGTTATATTCATCTAACAAAGTCATGTGATGGTTATCCAGAGTGGAATGATCTTTCCTTAAAATTTCAATCTCTTTCAGCAGATTTAAAAATCAACTTTAAGGTTAGCATGTAATTTCTTGAGCTTCCTATATTAATAATGATTTTTTTTCAAAAACGTCAAGTAATTGATATAATCTCACATACCTCTTCTTGATCAAATTGATCAAGATAATGATCAACCATTAAGCACAAGTTTGTTACCTCCTCTTTTGCTTCAGTTTCAAAGGAGTCTGATGATGAATCTGCCCAAAAAGCCTTTTGAATCCTTTTCATATCCTTCTTGAACTTAGGTTTTTCTTCACCCTTCTCCTTGCTTGGCTGAGCTTTAAGAGTTGGGCAATCAGACTTCAGATGCCCTGGTTTCTTATAAAAAAAATAAATAACATCAAAAGAAACTTTTAAATTCTTACTATTCTTACCTTTGCTCCATCTCTGATGATGCTTTTATTTTTGCCTTAAGAAAGCTCTTGAATTACCTTGTTATTAAAGCAATGTCTATATTTTTAGAACCAGAAGAATCAGTGTCAGAATCATTAGTCTTTAAGGCTATAGTTTTCTCAATTTTCTTATTACCTACATCAAGTTTCCTTTGGTTCACTCCATGCTCATAAGCAATGAGTGATCCAAGTATGTTATCAATTAACTAAACATTCAGATCTTTTGATTCAGTAATGGCATTGATTTTTGCATCAAAGATAGAAGGTAAACATCTTAGAATCTTATTTACTTTTTAATAATTTATGAGTTCTCTTCCTAAGGCATATAGGGAAGTAACAATTTGTGTAAACCTAATATATATTTCAGAAACACATTCGCTAGGTTTTATGCAAAATAGTTCATAATCATACAAAAGAATGTTCAGTCTAGATTGTTTGACTTCATTTGTACCTTCATATGTTATGTAGAGTTTGTCTCCAATTTTCTTGCCAGTAGAACAAGTGGAAACATACATGTAATCTTCAAATTTTAAGGTAAATAAAAAACAATTAAAATACTTAGCATTCATTTATGATAGATCTCTATCATCAGTAATCCATTCAGTAAAAGGAATTTAAGTTTTAACACCTTTTACTAATCTATAAGGTGCATAATAACCTTCCTTAACAAGCATCAACATACGATAATTAATTGATTGTAAAAAGGTGGACATGTGAGTTTTCCAAAATTTGAAAGGAATATTATCAAAAAGAGGTGGTGTAGCAATTGAATATCCTTTCGTGGTGTTTATATTTCCAAAGTTTTCCATTGATATTAATTCAAAACTTTTAAAAACTTGATCTTATGAATCCTACTCTTATACTACTTGAAATTTTGTGAGGGTGGTTAAACCCTAAAGAACTAGTGCTAAGGCTAACTAAGGGGTGGTTGAACTAGTTATTTTAAAATTGTTTTATTCAAACAAAGAGTTAAAAACTCTTGATATGGAAGTAGAACTAAGTTTGCAATATCAAAAATCAAATATTTCCAATACATATCAAATCACAAAAAAATACTGAAACTAAAATGCATTAAAATAAATAGAAAGAACACACCAAGATTATAGTGGTTCGGTCAACTTGATATACTTCCACTCCTTGGAGTCTCCCTCCCTAAGTATTGCACTAAATAGAAGTGACTCTCCTTTTGATCTCACAGTAAGGCGGAGAAGCCCTTACAAAATCTTTCCATTGACCTGGTAAGGCATAGAACCTTGAATCCTTTTACTACCTCCTAGATTAGGCAGATAATCTTGAAATCCTTTTCACCTTCCTCGTGAAGTTAGAGAACCCGGGATTCCTTTTACTCCAACCTAGAGTAGGCAGAGAACCTTTAAAATCCTTTTTCACCCCCTAGTGATGGAAGAGAACCTCGATCTAATGTTGATAATGATTTCCCTCAGAGCTACCAAGGAACAAAGATAGTAGCTTGAAGATGATGAAAACCTTGCTTGGACAAACCTTTATAAATCCCTCACAAATCTCCCTCACAAGGATCTCTCTCTCTCTCTCTCTCTCTCTCTCTCTCTCTCTCTCTCTCTCTCTTCTTCTCCTCTCTCTCTCTCTCTCTCTCTCTCTCTTTCTTTCTCTCAAGCTCTCCTCTTCTTCTCAAAGCTCTCTCTTAGATTTCTTCCATAATAAAATATTTTCTCAATGATTAATACAATTGCTTAAATAGAGAGCCTCCAAAAGAAGACCTAATTTTCAATTTTGTGTAACTAATCGTCCATTACGATTGATAGATTATCTTGTATAATTAGTACAAAATAGGCCTTTTAGCTAGGATGACTTGCACTACCTTGTATGATTAGTTAAAAGAAATAGGTTTATCATCCTAGATAATAATAATATCATACTAGACAATAAGTTTAAATCTATTGAACTTTGTCTAGTATGATAGCTGGTGATGCGTAATTGTCCCATATACTTCTCTATCATTTAGGATGAAATGGCTAAATCATCTTAGATGATTAATTGAAAAATTATGGTATTCTTCTAATATGATAGGTGGCAATCCCTTATCAAACCATACATGTTCTCCGTCGTCCAGAATGATCATCATCAATTGTTCTATATGATCAATCAAATTAATTTTTAACTTGATTAATTTAGGCATGATTATCCCGAATAGTCCACGGGTATGTACATCATCCTGTATGAATAGTAAAAATTTTGAAAATTAAAATATAGCCTATTTTATAATTGGCAGCTATTTTTCATAATTTGAACAGATCATCCTAGACGATAGGGATCGTTTTGTATGATTAGTTTAAACACTTTTTTTTGGGAAACCCCTCAAAGGGGCCTACGCATTAATTCAAGCTAAAAATTACACGGTCCTTAAAAGGACCTCATGCTCCCTACTGCTCGAACGAGCTACAAAAATAAATCCTAAAAGCTCGGGGTCTCTACTAAGATTAAATACAAAACACCCGAGGTACAATCTGCGATGCACAAAAATTAGAGCCCAAAAATAAGGAGAGCACCAAAAAGAAGCAACCATCTCCCTCTTCCCAACCAAACAGAGCTCATTACAAGCAATAGCAAAAACAAAACTCCACAAAAAAATCTTAAAGTCAGGATAAGTATAACAAGAAATAAAGAAAAATATAGTAAGCCAATCCCAGTTGTTATCCACAAAATAGGTTCTAAATGAGCTGAAATAGATATTACTAGTCACCAAACTACTGTCCACCTAACATCAGTTAAACCATAACCTCCAATCACAGGAACAAGAAGATGAACCAGAACAAATGCCAAACCAGTAGTAATCCAACCCAAAAATAATGGTACTACATATCACATCCACCCGAGAAATGAGGGATATAACAGGGAAAAACATCATGGAAAACATAGGGCCCCGTTCCACTCAGGCAAGAAAACCCACCATTACTAGCAGAACCAAGCCAAGCCACAAGTAGCAAAACATAAGGCCAAAAATAAGAAGTAATTGTAATCTAAGAAATGACAGCAAAATAGAAAATACCAATGCAATGACATATAGGGTATTGGAAAAATGAGCTCAGGATATAATGGAATCAGCAAACCTCACTTAGATAAACCTAATGTCGCTCCATCGCACTATCGAACCAAACTAAAAACCTCCTAATAATCAGCTTCAAAAAATAATAAGATAAGCCCATTAAGAAACTAACCACCCACACCCAGGTAAATGCAAACTAGGATAGAAAAAAACAATTAAGGGCCTTCCCAGGAAACTACACAGCCCCTAAGACAACAACAGCAGCCAAAAAGGAACCACCCCAACATCAATAACCAAAACCTAGCTAAACTGAATTGAGAAGGTGCCTAGCGCATCCCAGCAGTCCACTTGATAAGACCAAGCACTCGCTAACCCGAAGAAAATAAAAATAGCAATAAAAAAACACCAATCCCAACTAAAACTCCCATGATAACCCAAACCACCATAAGGTCCAGGAAATGCCAGTTCCCAACACAACAACAAAAGGCAGGAGAACAACAAATGAGAATATCCTCAATAAAGGAGCCAGTGCAATCACAGCTCAAACCCACAAACCCAAAATAATCAACGAGCACATGCAACACCACATCAGAATTACAAAAATAAGAACCCAAGAAGAGCTCCAAAAACCAAGAGCCAGAGAAATTAGATCCACTAGGGATAAGCCAATCAAACAAATCCATAAGAAAGACCGCACACCGAAATACCACCATAGAAGGGAAAACATCACAAAAATCAAAAAATCTTTAATGAATAGAATAACCTCCTAACATAAGGCAAACTAATTTTATCCAATCTTAAGAGCCCTTTTAAGGGAATAGTTAAATTAGGCTCCAACAAATTAATGAAATAATTGAAATGGAACCCAAAAATGGCCAAGCCAATTGGCACAGGCATTGCCCTCCCTAAAATCTTGAAAAAAGAAACATTAACAAAAATCATCAACTATTTAATATCCCTAACTAGATAAACAATCTGAGGATTGCAAACCGAGTCATCACCATTATTAATGCATTGAATAGTATGAATAGACTCAACCTCAATTTCGATATTAGTAATGTCAAGAGACATACAAACTCTTAGCCCATAATGAATAACACTAAGAAGAGCAAGATAGAAATTACCATTATGGGAATGACCCACAAAAGATAAAGTAACATTCCCTTGGAAGTCTCTTAAGTTCCCACCACACCTTAGGCTGGTATCATAATCCAAAACACCAACATTCAATTTGTAACAGCCCAAAGAAGGTTTAACCCATCACACTAATTGAGGTTCGAAAGTAGGCAAAACCTCACCCAATCTGATGCCTAAATCGGGACCAACATAATAATAGTTCTTGAAACTCTTGATAAAAAGCAAATTAATAGAAAATAGGCTCAAGCATTTTTCTTTAACATTTTCTATTATCCCATAAAAATCCATTCTAATACCATTGAAAAGGGAGTTATTCCTCTCCAACCATAAGTACCATAAGACATTTCAAATTTTGGCTGAGGAGAGAGAAGCTCCATTTTTTCTGTTGAAGGAAATTTTTGAAATCCCTACTCATGGGTTTTCAGCTACCCTCCGATGGCGTCAGAGGATCGCTGGCCTCCTCTGGCTGGTGGCTTCTTCATCGTTTGTCCTCCCTCATCCAGGAAGTTTTTGCATCAAACTACAGGTTCATCTCCTCTGACATTTGGAGGTAATGGCGGTGAGAAAGATAATAAGTTTAGATTTTCAAAGGAACGTCCTATGGTAATAAGCGAAGGAGGATTGGTAGTCAAGAAAAAAATAATTTGATTGCATTGGAAAGGGTAAAAATATGTTGATTGTGAATGAAAGAAAACTAATTGAAAAATAGTTTAAAACTCAATCAGGTTCAGTCTATTATGGAAGTTCAATCCAACAAAGATCAATTGGTAGAGGCAATCAAAGAAGCATATTTGGTAACAAAATCTCAAGCTGTCACTGAAGCTACTGGAGATGGATACGGTCCATGGATTCATGTTGAGTATAAGAAGAAGAAATTCCATAGAGCAATTACCATTCAAGAAAATAGAGTTCCTGGTTCTAAAGAAGGAGAAAGGAGTTTAAAAGCTGTCCCTGAAAAAGTTATAAAGGATTTGGTTACTCTCATTTCTACGAATTTTGATATGGCTGCAAGGTAAACAAATGGTGATAAAGTCTAGATAAAAGTTGTTCATATGGGTCCAGAATTTATAAATCTGGATTCAGATGATGAAAAGATAAGGTCTTCTTTGAATGGAGCAGACTGCAACAACATCATAGTGGATACTCATAAAGTTACGGGAGATGGATCTGGTAAGTCTCCTTTTGCTAGTGGAGTTTTTGTTAATAATAACAAATTTGAACCTTTAAATGCCATTGCTGAGGAAGGGGAGATTGTAGAAGAAGGATTGCCTCCTGGTAATTTAATTTTAATGTTGGATAAAACTACTGATGAAGTGCTGAATCCAATATTTAAGCTTAATGATGATCCAAAAAGTAATGAGGGAGTTCTTCCACTAGTAAGAAGAAAGGAGTAAAACAACTAAAAGGATTGGGTCCAATAAAATTGATGTCTTGAAATAGAAGATAAGATGGAGCTAAAAAGGAGAGAGGTGGGAAATCTTCCTCACTTATCTAGCAATAAATTCTATAATTCTATGGAATTGTAGAGGAGCTAGGAAAAGAAGGCTTCTTTATACCTCAAGGAGGTGGTGAAAGATCATAATGTTTTCTTTGTTAGGTTGTTGGAGACTAAATTGGCATCTATTGATAGAAAAGAAGTTGATTCTTTGACTGGTATTGGTTGGGACTTCTGTCATGTTCCTTCGGCTATATTATCAACAGGAATACTTGTGGTTTGGAAGAGCAACTTAGTTTCTTTCAGCATGTTAGAATTTTCTCCCAAATCATCGTTGGAGATCTATATATTCCTAATAAAGGTAGATGGAGGATAGCTACTATTTAGGGCAGCAAAGATGTTTATAGAAGAAGAGATCTTTGGAATAGATTGGAACCTCACATTACCTCTGACTTGCCTATGGTGATTGGTAGTGACTTTAAATATCTTCTGTCTAAAGAAGACAAGAGCGGTGGAAGAAGATTCTTATTTTCTTTTGGGCCCACAGAAATGAAGTCTTTCATGGCTAGCAATGAGCTACATGAATTAGGATGTGTTGGTCCTAATTTCACATGGAGAAAGAACAAAAAAGGGGCTGATCAGATTATGGAAAGGTTAGATAGAATTTTTGTTAAGTCGACATCAGTTAACTTGTCTCATCATATGGTGGTTAAGCATCTTCCAAGAATTTCTTCGCACCATTGTCCCATTTTACTAAACCTCTTTGAATCAACTCCCAAAATAAGATGATCCATCAAATTTGAGGATGTTTGGGCTTCCTACCCGACATCCATTGCAATGGTGGAAAAAGCTTGGAATAAGGCTTCTACAGGTTTGTCCTCTGATATATTTAACCACAAGATGAAAAGAACTTTAAAATCACTATTTTTTTGGAGCAAGGCCAAACTTAAAAATCTGAACCAGTTAAAAGACACTCTTAAAGTGGAAATACTAGAGCTTCAAACTAAAGAAGAAAAAATTGGTATTCTTTCTCTAGATGAGGTTTGCTTGCTGAAATTTAAAATAGATGAGTTGAAATCTACATTGGCACGGTTGAGCACTTGGTGGAGACAATATGCTAAGGTGAAATGGATAGTTGAAGGTGATTATAACTCCAAATTCTTCTACTCTTTTGCTAGTGCTAGAAAGAATGCAAACTTCATTTCTTGTATTAGGGATGACAACGGGAATATGGTGGAAGAGGAAAATCAGATAGAGAATGTTTTAATATAATTCTTCAAGAAGAAATGGTGTGAAAGGAATTATGTGCTAGAGGGATGGCCGAAATATCTAGATCGTCTGGATGAAGACGATAGAACTTTTCTCAGCAAAGATTTCTCTCTTGATGAAGTGGAAAAGGTAATAAGAGACACTAGTGGATACATAGCTCCAGGTTAGGATGGAATATCTTATTCCTTTCTTAAGATCTATTGGACAATAATCAAAGAGGACTTCTGGAAAGCATTGCAGTTGTTCTTCTCAACATCTGAAATGAGTGATAAATGGAAGAAAATAATTATTGTTTTAATCACCAAAGTAAGTAATACAAAAACTCCATCCAATTATAGACCTATTAGTCTATGCATTACAGTTTACAAAGTAGCTGCCAAGGTCCTCAACAGATTAAATGACATCTTTCCAAAGATGATTTCCTTAGAGCAAGCAGCTTTTATTAAGGGAAGGTCGCTTCAAGAGCACGTCCTGATTGCTCAAGAACTTTTCCATAAGTGCAGATATTCTAAAGCTAAAAGGGATTAGTCTCTTTCAAATTAGACATGGAACAAGCCTATGATTCCATGAGATGGCCAACTCTATATAAAGTACATAATTATTTTGGATTCTCAATATTCTTTTCTGAGCTTATATGGAGTGTGTTCAAAACCCTGCTTTGTCATTATTTATCAATGGAAATCGTTCTACTTGGATCAAAGCTAGAAGTTGATTTAGACAGGGATGTCCTTTGTCAACATACCTCTTTATCCTATGCTCTCAGCTTCTATCAAATGCTATTAAGGTAAAGGAATCAATTGGAGTTTTGGTTAGCCATGACAAGCCAAGGATTTTGCATTTGCTATATGCGGATGATGTAATTATTTTTGCTGAAGCAAAAATTAATATTGTGAAGAAGATCAAGGATATTATAAAAAGGTAATGCAATTGGACAGGTCAAAATGTTAATATAAGCAATTCTAGAATTCTATTCGGGAAAGCTGTCAAAAGAAGGAAAAGGAGGAAGATTAAAAATATTATGGGATTTAAGGAGGTTAAAGAATTCAACTATCTTGGAACTAAAGTTGATTTAAGAAGAATTGTTGTGGTGGACTTCCAATTTATAATGGATAAAGTGTTGAAGAAGTTGAACAATTGGGGATCCAAATACATCTCATTGGTAGGGAAAATATCTTTGGTGAAATCGGTAATTCTCTCTCTCCCCTCTTTCCATTCCACTATTTCATTAATTCCACGAGATATTCTAGAGGAGATAGAAAAACTTTTCCATAAGTTTATCTGGAATAAAATGAATGTTTGGCTAGGCCTGCATTATGTATGCTGGAATAGATTGTGTGAACCGTTAGAAAATACAGGCAGGGGCTGCATTCGTTCTCTAACAAAGTAGGTCCTCTAATGGCAAAATTAGCTTGCAGGTACTTGAAAGATGAAGGTAATTTGTTGCATAAAATGTTGTACCCGAGTTATGGTTCCTGTTGGAATTTTGGAAGTAGAATAAAATCTGCTTCGTTGGCCTGGAAATTAATCAAAGATGGAGGCAAATTCCTAAAACCAATTATTAGATGGAACATAGCAAATGGTCAATGTATTCATATCCTTGAAGACATATGGATTATGGATAAAAGACTTAACAAATGGCCAACATTTGTAAACACTTAAGATGATATTGTTGAATTGTTCACGGTGGATAGATTCATCTCAAGAGGTAACTAGATTATATCAGAACTAGATAAACAATTCGGGAAAGACCTTATGGCTCTAATTTGTAAGATTTAGATTCATCCCAATAATTATGAATATCAAATAAAACTCATTCATATGGAATTAGGAAAGACTATTACTTCAATGGCCTCTATTAAAATGGAACATCAAAGCAGTGAAATCAAAATCTGGAATTGGCTTAAAAAGTCAAAATTTAAAGCACGAGTAGAAAATTTATAGTGGAGGGTATTCAACAATGCTTTGCCAACTAACTCCTTTTTATCGTATAGAGGAATTCAAAAGCTTCAACATTATCCAAGAGGTTTTAATGAAGTGGAGAACATAAATCATGTGGTTTGCAGATGTTACAAGATCGGTGAAGTAATATAGCAGCTAAATAGTTGGGGATTTGTTATTCCCATATTGATTCCTAAAGAGGATACTTATAATTGGTTGGAAATACATAATGTATTTTTATCTAATTATCTAATATTTTTTGTAACGCCATTTACTTCACATGGAAGGAAAGAAATGAGCTAGTACATGGAAAGAAGGAAAGGAGTTTAGTTCATATAGCATCGGAGTTTGTTTGCTTTGCAGGAGCTGCTAATGCTACAAATTATGTCATTCCAGGCCGATTGAGTACTAATCATCTCTTGCTATTGGAAAATCGTTGGTACTCTCCTCCACCCGATTGGATCAAGGTAAATGTTGATGCAGCATTATTATCTTCATACAAAGGGGGCATTGGTGGAGTGTTTAGAAATCACAAAGGAAGAATGCTAACTGTTTTTGGTAAACCGTGTATTAAATGGGATATCTCTTACTTTTTTTTTTTGAGAAATGTTAAGTAGCAATTAAAGGAAAAAGAACAACCTAGATACAAACTAGGAAGAGACTAACCATCTATCACACTCTTCCTTTAAAATATGGTTAAAGGTAGTGGGAAGATTGCTCTCCAAAAAAGTGTCCCAAACAAAATCACAAGTCAAAGCTAGGTTAGCACAAAAATTTGCTAACTTATTACAATTATGACCAACACAATTGAAAACAACATTATTACATTTATTCAAGAATAAAAGACCAACCTCTTCGGAGTTCCTGCCAGATTTCCTCTATTTGCTATACAGTTGATGAAGAAACTTGAGAACATTATGATTATCTCCCTCTATTATAATCCCTTTAGCTATATACATCCACTCTTGCATCATATCTTTAATAGATTTAAAAGCAGACAGTTCCATACGGGTAATGTCCCAATGTCTACATTTCCTTCCAAAAGCAAAAATAAATCTTCCTTTGTCATCTCTTAAAACTCCTCCTAACCTCGCATCGTAGTTCTCTTTAAGAGAAGCATCCAAATTAATCTTTAACCACTCAGATGGAGGGGGATGCTAAAAATATTAGAGCAATCCATCGGACCGATTAGCACCCTAGTTGTCTTAGCGATACACATCTTGATTGGAAGAACTGAAATAGCTAATAACAGAAGCTGCAATCACCTCAGCACTACAACAAGAATTTCCATGTTTTACCTTGCATCTATTATTCCAGACAAACAACATACTTAATACATAAATCTGTGCAGTTAACGCATTCTGCACAAACATATTCATATTTTTCATACCCTGCTTCCATTCTGTAAAGTTGCTGAACACAGGGATTTTAACTCCCCAGCTTCTAAGCACATTGTTTACATTCACCAAAATTAAACATGAAGTTGTAATATGATCTAGATTTTCAGTTTCAGCACAACCCATTGGACAAAGAAAGCTACCTGAAATCCTTCTTTTAAACAGAAAAAATTCTGATGGAACCACATCTTTACAAACACGACAAACAAATAGCTTAATTTTGGCATTCAACTTTAGTTTATGCATCCAGGTAGCATCAATATTATCAAGTAAATTCTTGTATCTACTTTCAATTAATAAAGCAGATAAGGATTTACTTGTTAATTGCAGCCTTAGCTCCATTTGATCTTCATATAAAGAATAAAAAATCTGAACATCTTCAATCAGCTTTAATAGGTCTTCCCCAAAGCAAATTCTTAGTTTAGAATTAACCCAATTACCATTCTCAATGAAATAGTTCAGCTTCATGTCTTCATCCTCTAAGTTACCCACAAACGTAGGCAATTTCAATAATCTTTTCTCCATGATCCAAGCATCCTTTAGGACATCAATGTTCTCACCATTAGCCACCTTCCATCTTAAGAAATTTTTAAGAACATCCCATCCACTCATCATAATCTTCCAAGAATTAGAACCACTTTTAGTTCTCCACCAGCTCTTCCCATATTTAGCAATAAAGTTCCTATAAAATAGAGAATTAGGATTCTCAATAGAATTCCAAGCAAATTTAGCTCGCAGTGGTCCCTTTCTATCCAAAATAGACTGAACACCCCAACCACCACATTGCTTTGGTTGACATAAAACATCCCAGCTCACATAGTGCAAGCCTCGGCCTCCATCCATCTTATGCCAAATAAAATCTCTACAATGTCTTTCTAGCTCAAAAAAGATTCTTTAGGAACTAGAGAATGTGTAATCAAAAACTTGGAAGTGCAAGAAGAACAGATTTCACCAGCACGAGTCTACCATCAAGGGAAATAAATATATTCCCCCAAGCATTGAGCCGTTTCAAGGATTTATCCAGAAGCATTTGGAAGTCATCCGACCTTAACCTTCTCAAAGCCATCTTAACCCCTAGATACTCCAATTCATCTTTCAATTTGATACCTAGTAGTTTTGAAATTTTTCTCTTCCTTCTTCTATAAACAGCTTTTCCGCAAATTAAAGCAGATTTTTGTTGGATGATAACCTGTCTAGTCCACATACAGTAGTCACCTACAATGTTCCACATCTTCTTAATATTCTTCAATTTAGCATCTAAAAATAACAGCATATCGTCTGCATACAACATATGAGTCAGCTTGGGGGCTTTAGCAAAGATCTTGATTCCCAAATTCATTCCATTTTCAAAAAAAGCATTAGATAATAATTGTGGGCACATAATAAACAAGATTAAGGGGACATCCCTGACGAAATCCACTCAAACCATCAATCCACAATGAATTATTTCCATTGATTACAATAGAGAATCTAGGATTTGAAACACAATCCATCACCAACCCAATAAATCTACCCGGGAATCTCAATTCCACCATCATTTTCTCTAAGGTTGGCCAATACATACTATCGTATGTTTGTTCCATATCCAATTTAAAATCCACATAACCATTGCTTACCTTTGAAAATCTGAACTTGTTGAAGACCTCTTGAGCTAGTAACAAATGATCAAAGATGGATCTCCCCTTCGCAAAAGTAACCTGTGGATATCTCTTACTTGGAGCTTCTTGTTATAACATCTATTAAAGATGTTATCAAATATTGGATGCATGAGTACAAAGGAATCATTATTGAGAGTGATAATGTAAATGTCATCAAGTTCATACACAAAGCTCTCAAGAAAGAGGTGGAAAAGTTATAGAAAATCTATCTTTTATCAAAGATTTTAATTATGTTATTTTCAATTGTATAAACAGTGATTGTAATAAGTTAGCGGACTTATGTGCTAACTTTGGGATATTCTCCTCTTTTTTTTTGGATGATATTTTTCTTGACAAGATTCCTCGTTCTTTTATTAATGTGTTGAACGAGGATCTTTAGGTTGTTCTCCATAGGTTGTTGTTTTTTCCTCCCCTTTTATTAATGCAAATTCTGCTCTTTAAAAAAAAACCATAAGTACCATAAAAAAAGAGAAGGGATAACATTTTTAATGTAACCTTTAGAATTAACAAACAAAGAATTAAGCAAAATGTTAATAGATAATTTTGCATTAAAAAAGATTAATTTGAAGATATTATCAAAGGAACTCTATGTTTAGACAGCTAAAGGACCCAATACAAAAACATGATGCATATTCTCCACATGGTAACAACATTGGCACTTGGATTGTAAAATAAAACCTCTTTTGATCAAATTATCATCAGTAGGAATGAATTTATGTAAACTTTCCCAAATAGAAATAGCAACAGTAGATGGAATACTTTTATGCCAAATTATAGAGAAAATAGTAGAAACAACATTCTTGGTTTTAAAACCATGCCTAGCATCTTTTAATCTAAACACCCCATCTTGAGACAACTTACATAATAAAAGATCCTCTGACTCCATGTTCAAAGGGAGGTTCAAGATTTATTGAATAATAGATTTAGAAATCACATTAGCAAGTTTATTATAATCCCACAAGTTCTCAGTAATGAAAAAGTTTACCTTAGCTGTAGCAGTAGAGGAGGAATTAATGATGGAATCAATGGACTAATTTCCCAACCATTGATCCTGCCAAAAGAAGATGTTGCCACCACCAAGCCCCTAAGAAAGATGAGGCTCCACAACCCATTAACCTTACAAAGCCTTTACTAAAATATAGAATTGAAAGTTCGTTAGGGATGTTAGGCCCTATGAACTAGTCCCGAGGCTAACCAAGAGGGGGGGGGGGTGAATTGGTATTTTAAAAATCTTTTAGAAAAAGAACAATTATCTCAAACCAAAGTCACCACAGAAAAATAAGTGCGGAAAATTAAAGTGCGGAAGCAGTAAAAAGAACACAAGGGTTTATGGTGGTTCGGTCAACTTGACCTACGTCCACTCCCCGGAGACACCCTCCGAGTATTGCACTACCAACGTGGCTCTCCTTTAGCCCCCATATCTAGGCGGAGAAGCTCGTACAAAAACACCTCCTTTTTTCCATCCCCGGCAAGGCAGAGAACTGCACTCCTTTTGCTTCCTCCTGAAGCAGGCAGAGAACCTCGATCGTTCGCTGAAGCTTACCTCTCCCAACCCTTCCAAAGATAAGAGACTCTAGGGAAGAAGAAGTGGAACAATGCTTGGAGAAACCCTTATGAACTCCCTCACTTGCTCCCCCTCATAAGATTCTCTCTCTCTCTCTCTCTCTCTCTCTCTCTCTCTCTCTCTCTCCTTTAGGTTCTCTCAGGTCAAGACAGCAGTCAAGGATATTCAAAAACATTGATCAATAGCTCTTAAATAGAAGAGCTTCAAAGGAGCTCAATAATTACAAGTTGTTGACTTTATCATCCAGGACGATAATCATATCGTCCTGTACGATCAGTTCAAATCAAAGAAGATCGGCCAGAACATCACCATGAAGATGATCTGGATGACTAAAAATTGGCTTGATCATCCAAGCCGATGTCACGATCATCCCGACCGATCAGTTCAAATCAGAGAAAAATCGTCCAGAGCACCGCCATGAATTCGAACTGTCTAATCCTAATCGGCTAGAACATCGCCCTGAATTTGTGCTGGCCAATAGTTATCGTCCAGGAGCAACTAAGGGTTTTTGAATAGATCATCCTGGCCATCTTGATATCGTCTAGAACTATCAATCATCCTTAATTACTTCCTTGATTCCTGGATCAATTTAGGAATAATTGTGTAATATCTTCCAGGCCAATCTCACGATCGTCCTGGCCGATTTCCAAAAATATAGAATTCCTAAATTGATTATGGCGGCTATTTCTTTTTATTTTGAGCATATCATCCTGGCTGATATAAGTATCATCCAAGACGATCAGTTAATTATGGCTGCCTTAACTAAAAAATCCTGATTAGAACTTCTATTTTGAACTCGATCGTCCAGGCCGATATAAATATCATCCGGGATAATGTGAGTAAAAATAGAAATTCTAAATCTCTCAAGTATGTGTGTGTGTAGGGTTACTTAGAATTAGACACTTCACCAGATTACAATTGACTCAAGAAAGGAAAAAAGAAAAATACATACTGACTCAGTCCTTGTCTACCAAATCTGAAAGTTCGTTCGGGATGTTAAGCCCTATGAACTTAGTCCCAAGCTAACCAAGAGGGGGGGTGAATTGGTATTTTAAAAAATTCTTAAGATAAAGAAATAAATTCACAAACCAAATCACACCACCAAACCAAATGCGGAATTTAAAAGTGCGGAAGCAAAAATAAGAACACAAGATTTATAGTGTTTCGGTCGACTCGACCTACGTCCACTCCTTGGAGGCACCCTCCAAGTATTGCACTACAAAACGTGACTCTCCTTTAGCCCCCACAGCTAGGCGGAGAAGCCCTCACAAGAAACTCCTTTTTGCCACCTCGGCAAGGCAGAGAACCTACCTCCTTTTGCTTCCTCCTGAAGCTGGCAGAGAACCACAACCAAAGGCAAAACTCCTTACCTCTACCGACCCTTCCACGGACGAGAAACTCCAGACGAAAGACAAGCAGAGCGATCCTTGAGCAACCCTTGTGAAACCCCTCACAAGCTCCCCCTCACAAGATCCTCTCTCTCTCCCTCTCTCTCTTTCTCTCCTCAAGGTCTTCTCAGGTCAAGGCAGCAGCCAAAGGTCTTTCAAAAACGTTGAAGAAGAGCTCTTTAAATAGAAGAGCTCAAGAGGAGCTCATTAATTGCAAGTAGCCGACTTTATCGTCCAGGCCGATATGGACATCGGCCTGGCCGATTAGTACAAATCAAGGAAGATCGGCCAGAGCACAGCCCTGGGAACAGTCCTGGACGATTGAAATTTGGCTTGATCGTCCAGGCCGATCTCACGATCGTCCTGGCCGATTAGTTCAAATAAGAGGTAAATCGTCCTGAGCACAGCCCTGGGAACAGTCCTGGCCGATTGAAATTTGGCTTGATCGTCCAGGCCGATCTCACGATCGTCCTGGACGATATGATCGTATCAATCATCCTTAATTACTCCCTTGATTTCCTGATCAATTAAGGCATAATTTGGTAATTTCGTCCTGGCCGATCCTGGAATCGTCCTGGACGATAATTTAAAATTCAGTATGCCTAAACTGTCTAAGGCGGCTATCTCTTTCTATTTTGAGCTTATCGTCCTGGCCGATACACGTATCGTCCAGGCCGATATGTTAATGTCGGCTGCCTTAATTAAGAATCCTTAATTAGACTTTCTTTTTTAAGCTGATCGTCCCGGACGATATAAATATCGGCCAGGCCGATGTGGGCAAAAACAGAATTTCTAAGCCTCTCAAGTGTGTGTGTGAAGGGTTACTTAGCATCAGTCTTTTTGATTTATTACAAGTAGACTCAAAAGGTGAAAATAAAATTATAGACTGACTCAACCCTAAACCTACGCGATCCTGGACTTGGCTTCCTCTTGATCGTCCGATCTTCGATTCCTGAAAAGTTAGAAGCAACAAGTAGTCCAAGAGAAATAGTGTTTGTCAATCATCAAAACATAAGCCATGAAAAAATAGATTTGCAATAATCTCCCCCTTTTTGATGATGGCAAACCACTACGAAGACAGATGGAAAAAAAATTCAGGATTGATGTAAAAAGGAACCTCATAAACTTCTCCCCCTTTTGACATATCAAAAAGGAGGATTCAAGAAAGTAGAGCGAAGAGACCCCTTTATTTATTTATTTATTTATTTTTATTTTTTTAATCAAGGAATGAACATGATAGCATTCCATGTGATTGATTCAAAAATTTGTGAGTTAATGTGTTAATAAGCTCATCAATCTATAGAGTTAGAATATCCGCTCATGGCTACCCTTAGCTCAGACATTTTTTAGGGTAGAATTGTCTTTTGAAATCAATGACCTAACTCAAGAAATTAATTGGTTATGAGAAAAAAAGAAATTTACTTAACACTTGGCTTAAGAGAAACTATCTTCATACAATAATGAGGTAGAGTAAATTTTTCACAATCGTAATTTAATCGAAGTCAAGTCTTTGATAACCAATACTTCTAAGTTCTAAAAGATTTAAAAAGAGAGAGTAGCTTGTTTTGGAGTGGGCTCATTTTATGCCTCTTGACAATTGGTTGGCGCACTGCGCATTTTTTGATACACTTTGTGTATTCTATATTTTTCAATTTGGCGCTTTGCGCATCTTTTATTGGCATCATTGGCCATTTTTTTTTTTTTGCAAGCTATAGTCTCTTTTATGATCTTTTAAAGACAAAGTTGTGAATAGATCTTCTCATATATTAGAGAATAGGAGCACTCTCTCTAACCAAAGGAAGAGTTATCACAAGCAGAATCAATAATCAAGGACAAGAGTAACGAGCAATTTTGATGTAAAAAAAAAACTTTAAACATTATAAGTATAAGATAGAGTTTTTTGAAGCAAGTTTAAGAAAAGATCTCAATTCCATAAACAATTTTTAACTTGAGAGAGATTTTTGATTAAAGAAGATAACTATGCCACTAAAAAAAGGTTAGAGAAAGAGACAATCACAAAATATTTCTACCATCTAAGAGATTGAGTAGATAAAAAGCATATTGACTACAAATTCTTAAAAGCAAGGACCAGGAATATAATACCATATTAGCCATGATTTTGAAAACTAAGTAAAAAAGACAAGAGAAAAAAAATAAAACACACAAAAAGAACTAAAACACCAAAACAGGAAACAAAAGTAAAAGAAAGAAAAATAAAAAAAAGTTTCATGCATTTATGTCAATCACACCCAACCTGGTCCTTAAAGAGCTGAAAGTATCGAAGGCCAGTGGTTTAGTAAAGATGTCTGCTAGTTGATTTTCAGTTGTCACATGGTGTAACTCAATGTCTCCCTTAGTCACATGATCTCTAATGAAGTGATGCCTAATGTCAATGTGTTTAGTCCTTGAATGTTGGATAGGATTCTTAGAGATGCATATGGCACTAGTATTGTCACAAAAGATTGAGATGGTACTTACATGTAATCCTAAATCCAATACCTGTTGTTTCAACCAAAGGACTTGGGCCACACAACTTCCAAGAGCAATGTATTCAGCTTCAGCAGTGGAAAGAGCAACAGAGTTTTGCTTCCTACTAGACCAAGAGACCAAAGAATGTCCAATGAATTGACAAGTTCCAGAAGTGCTCTTTCTATCCACCTTGCATCCTGCAAAATCAGAGTCAGAAAAACCAATAATCTCAAAAGAAGTGCTATGTCTAGGGTACCAAATCCCTAATCCTTGTGTCCCCAAAAGATATCTAAAAATTCTCTTAACAGCAGTCAAGTGGGACTCCTTAGGGTCAGCCTGAAACCTAGCACAAAGGCAAACACTAAACATGATGTCAGGTCGGCTCGCAGTCAAGTAAAGTAAAGATCCAATCATGCCTCTATACTTCTTCTGATCAACAGACTTACCACTTGGGTCCTTATCCAATGGAGCACTAGAAGTCATGGGAGTGTTAATTGGCTTGGCTTTGTCCATCTCATATTTCTTCAAAATGTCCTTTATGTATTTTGTTTGATTTAGAAAAGTTCCATCCTCCAATTGTTTTATGCTAAACCCCAAAAAGTAGGACAACTCTCCCATCAAACTCATCTCAAACTCTCTACTCATTGTTTTAGAAAAATTATCACACAAATTTTTATTAGAAGATCCAAAGAGTATATCATCCACATAAATCTGAACAATGAGTAAATCATCTCCAACTCTCTTAAGAAAAAGGGTGGTGTCTACACTTCCCTTGACAAACTCCCTCTCTAGTAAGAATGTGCTAAGCCTCTCATACCAGGCTCTTGGTGCCTGCTTTAAACCATACAATGCCTTTTTTAATTTAAACACATGATTTGGAAATTGGGAGCTCTCAAAACCAGGAGGTTGTTCTACAAACACATCTTCTTTTATCTCTCCATTTAAAAAGGCACTCTTGACATCCATTTGAAAAAGCTTAAATCCTTTATAACAGGCAAAGGCTAATAGCACCCTAATGGCTTCCAATCTAGCTACAGGGGCAAAAGTCTCCTCAAAGTCTATCCCTTCTATTTGATTGTACCCCTTAGCCACCAACCTTGCTTTATTCCTCACCACCACTCCTGAATCATTCACTTTGTTCTTAAAGACCCACTTTGTTCCAACTACACTTTGTCCTTTAGGTCTTTCCACAAGTTCCCAAACATCATTCCTAACAAATTGATTCAATTCTTCTTGCATTGCTAAAATCCAAAACTCATCAGAAAGGGCTTGGTTAATGGTGGTAGGTTCAGTCATAGAAATAAAAGCAGAGTGGTTCACCTCCTTCCTAAGTCCATGTCTAGTCTTAACTCCACTAGAAGGGTCTCCTAAGATCAAATCCTTGGGGTGACTTGTAGAGTATCTCCAATCTCTAGGCAAAGTGTGTGAAGTTTCCCCCCTTTCAACAAAGTTCTCTATTCCTTGGGTGACACCTTCTACTCCTTCATTACTTGGGTGCTCACACCCCTTCCCCAAATTCTCTACTCCACTAGTAATCTCTCTAATATCATCATCTTCTACTCCATGTTTCTTAGGCTCAGACACATCAAAAACTACATGAGTTGTCTCTTCCACCATTAAAGTTCTCTTGTTAAACACCCTAAAAGACTTCCCAACACTAGAATATCCCAAGAATACTCCCTCATCAGATTTAGGATCAAATTTTCCCAAGTGAGATTTCCCATTGTTGTGAATGAAAACCTTACAACCAAAGACACGAAGGTGGGAAAGATTGGGTGTCCTACCCTTAAGGATCTCATAGGGTGTCTTTTCTAATTTGGCTCTAACATTTACCCTATTCAACACATAACAAGCTGTGTTAACTGCTTCAGCCCAAAAGTATTTTGGAAGTGAATACTCAGCAAGCATAGCTCTAGCGGCTTCTACCAAGGTCCAGTTCTTCCTTTCAGCTACCCCATTCTGCTGAGGGGTCCTAAGAGCTGAGAAATTGTGACTAATCCCCTTTTCCTCACAAAAAACTCCAAATCTTTCATTTTCAAATTCTCCCCCATGATCACTATGAATGGTCAAAATCTCACAACCTAGCTTCTTCTGAATCCAAGTAGAAAAAGTTCCAAACTCCTCAAAGGACTCATTTTTATGTGAAAGAAATCTAGTCCAAGTGAACCTTGAGTAGTCGTCAACAATCACAAACCCATAGACTTTTCCTCCTAAACTAGCCGTGCTAATGGGTCCAAATAAATCCATGTGAAGGACTTCTAAAGGTCTAGAGGTGCTAATGTCCTTGATGGGGTGAAACGTGGAGTGGACTTGCTTTCCTAGTTGACAGGCATCACAAAGGTGGTCTTTTGTAAACTTAAGTTTGGGGACACCTCTAACTAGGTCTTTTTGGGTCACTTTCCTAAGGGTTTTCATACTTGCATGACAAAGCCTCCTATGCCACAACCAAGAATCATCAATCACAGTTTTTAAGCAAAAAGAAGCAGCACATTCAATGTTATTTAAATCAAGCATGTAGACGTTGTTGATCCTCTTTCCCTGCAAAATAGTGTTGTTACTTAAACTTACAATGCATGAATCCGTAAAGAATTGTACGATGAAGCCTTTGTCACAGAATTGACTGATGCTGAGCAAGTTGTGCTTTAATCCATCTACAAGCAACACATTTTCAATCATAAGGTTCTTGGAATTACCAATTATACCTGCTCCTACCACCTTCCTGGTGGTGTTGTCTCCAAGGGTAACCTTGCCTCCAGTCCTGGACTCGAGTACAACAAACTGGCTAGCGTCACCAGTCATATGTCGAGAGCATCCACTGTCCAGGTACCACATACTCTCACGAGGTCTTTTGTGAGAGCCTTCCTGCAAAAATTATGAAATGTTAGTTTTAGGAACCCAAGTAGGTTTGGGTTCCTTCTTATGAAGAGAAGAATGCAATGTATGTGTGGTATGCTGTGGATTATGCACCTTAGGTCTCCACACCCAATGTGTACTATGGTGAATTGTGCAAGTGTGTGAAATATGTCCTAGCATGCCACATGAAAAACATCTAACTCCAGGAAAGGGATTTCTTAAATGACTTGAGTTATAATGCCTCTTCCTAGGTTTTGGCACTTGATCAAAAGTAGAAGTCATCCGATTTTTCTTATATGCTTCTAAATCATTTTGAATTTTCAAATTTGTGCTTTTTAAAACTTCATTTTCAATCCTCAAATTTTTCTCGTTCTCCTTAGACTTCTTAAAATCTGATTCAAGTGATGTGTGTGATATTTTTAATGCATCAAGTTCTTCAACTAACTCCTCATGATTTTTATTTAATTCATCAAGTAAAGTCATGTGATTTGAATCAATTGTTTGATGATCTTTAATCAAAATTTCATGCTCTTTTTGTAGATTTAAAAATTCTAGTTTCAAGCTAGCATGAGTTTTCTTTAGTTTTCTATATGATGCATGAATTTTTTCTGAAACTTCAAGAAGTTGATCGTAGGAAAGTTCACATACCTCTTCTTGATCACTTTGGTCTTTTCCCATGAAACACAAGTTTGTAGTTTCTTCCTCTGATTCAGTCTCAGAGGAGTCAGTACCAGATTCTGCCAAAAAGCTCCTTTGGTTTTTCTTCTTGTCCTCCCTAGACTTATCTTTCTTCTCTCTTCTTCCTTTGCTTGATTGATCTCTAAGTGTAGGGCAGTCAGTTCTCACATGTCCAGGCTTCCTGCATTCAAAACAAACAACATCAGAAGATTCTTTAATATGTTTATGATCCTTACCTTTTCTCCAATTTTGATGATGCTTTTGTTTCTTCCTTAGAAAGCTTTTGAATTGCTTTGTGATGAAGGCAATTTCATCGCTTTCAGACCCGGAAGATTCAGAATCCAATTTGTGCGCCTTCAGAGCGATTGTTTTCTCCTTTTTCTTCTCACCTGCATCAAGATTTCTTTGATTCACACCTTGCTCGTAAGCAATGAGTGAGCCAAGTAAGTTATCAATGGAATAAGTATTCAAATCTTTTGATTCAGTGATTGCAGTTATTTTTGCATCATATGACGAAGGCAAGCAACTCAAAATCTTGTTAAATTTTTCATAATTCGAAAGCTCTTTTCCTAGTGCATGCAATAAAATAACAATCTGAGTAAACCTAGTGTACATGTCAGAAATCGATTCATGAGGTTTCATACGAAAAAGTTCGTAGTCATGCAAGAGAAAGTTCAAACGGGTTTGCTTTACTTCATTAGTACCTTCATAGGTGATACATAATTTATCCCAAATCTCTTTACCAGTTTTGCAAGTTGAAACACGCATGTAATCTTCAGATTTCAAAGCACAGAAAAAATAGTTCAAACATTTTGCATTTAACTGAGCCAAATCACGTTCATCGAAAGTCCATTCAGTAAAAGCAACTTCAGTTTTAATACCATTAATTTCACGAGAAGGTGGAGAATAACCTTCTTGAATAAGCATCCACATGCGATAATCAGTAGATTGTAAAAACGTTGACATGCGGGTTTTCCAAAAATCAAAAGGTAAGTTGTCAAATAGAGGAGGTCGTGTAATCGAATAACCTTCAGTAGTGTTTCTATTTCCTATGTTAGCCATGGATCAAATTCAAAAAGTTTTCAAACTTAATTTTTTCGAATCCCGCTCTGATACCACTTGAAAGTTCGTTCAGGATGTTAAGCCCTATGAACTTAGTCCCAAGCTAACCAAGAGGGGGGGGGGGGGGGGGGGGGGGGGGGTGAATTGGTATTTTAAAAAATTCTTAAGACAAAGAAATAAATTCACAAACCAAATCACACCACCAAACCAAATGCGGAATTTAAAAGTGCGGAAGCAAAAATAAGAACACAAGATTTATAGTGGTTCGGTCGACTCGACCTACGTCCACTCCTTGGAGGCCCCTCCAAGTATTGCACTACAAAACGTGACTCTCCTTTAGCCCCCACAGCTAGGCGGAGAAGCCCTCACAAGAAACTCCTTTTTGCCATCTCGGCAAGGCAGAGAACCTACCTCCTTTTGCTTCCTCCTGAAGCTGGCAGAGAACTACAACCAAAGGCAAAACTCCTTACCTCTACCGACCCTTCCACGGACGAAAAACTCCAGACGAAAGACAAGCAGAGCGATCCTTGAGCAACCCTTGTGAAACCCCTCACAAGCTCTCCCTCACAAGATCCTCTCTCTCTCCCTCTCTCTCTTTCTCTCCTCAAGGTCTTCTCAGGTCAAGGCAGCAGCCAAAGGTCTTTCAAAAACGTTGAAGAAGAGCTCTTTAAATAGAAGAGCTCAAGAGGAGCTCATTAATTGCAAGTAGCCGACTTTATCGTCCAGGCCGATATGGACATCGGCCTGGCCGATTAGTACAAATCAAGGAAGATCGGCCAGAGCACAGCCCTGGGAACAGTCCTGGACGATTGAAATTTGGCTTGATCGTCCAGGCCGATCTCACGATCGTCCTGGCCGATTAGTTCAAATAAGAGGTAAATCGTCCTGAGCACAGCCCTGGGAATAGTCCTGGCCGATTGAAATTTGGCTTGATCGTCCAGGCCGATCTCACGATCGTCCTGGACGATATGATCGTATCAATCATCCTTAATTACTCCCTTGATTTCCTGATCAATTAAGGCATAATTTGGTAATTTCGTCCTGGCCGATCCTGGAATCGTCCTGGACGATAATTTAAAATTCAGTATGCCTAAACTGTCTAAGGCGGCTATCTCTTTCTATTTTGAGCTTATCGTCCTGGCCGATACACGTATCGTCCAGGCCGATATGTTAATGTCGGCTGCCTTAATTAAGAATCCTTAATTAGACTTTCTGTTTTAAGCTGATCGTCCCGGACGATATAAATATCGGCCGGGCCGATGTGGGCAAAAACAGAATTTCTAAGCCTCTCAAGTGTGTGTGTGAAGGTTTACTTAGCATCAGTCTTTTTGATTTATTACAAGTAGACTCAAAAGGTGAAAAATAAAATAACAGACTGACTCAACCCTAAACCTACGCGATTCTGGACTTGGCTTCCTCTTGATCGTCCGATCTTCGATTCCTGAAAGTTAGAAGCAACAAGTAGTCCAAGAGAAACAGTGTTTGTCAATCATCAAAACATAAGACATGAAAAAATAGATTTGCAATAAAATCTTGGGCTTGCTCCATTTGTCGTCTGATCTTTTGGTCCTGAAACATCAGTAGAGAAAGACAGTTAAAGTGTTTACTAACATAAAAATCACAATCCATGAAACCAAGTTTGCAACAATCTCTCCCTTTTTAAAGATGGTAAATACTTTGATGGTTATAGCAGTGTAATTCTAGAATTTCAAAATTTCTGAGTAAAAGTTCAAACATACAACCTTACTAACATGCAACCCTACTACTCCCTCTTTTGACATCTCAAAAAGGAGGAGGAAAGCAAGAAACAAAGTGAAACAAACCCCATTTTTTTTTTAAACCAAGGCATGGACATGATGTAGTATTCCATGTGATTGATTTTAAAAAAATGTGTGAGCTAATGAATAAACATAAAAAAAAAATTCCACAAAATGGTATAATATCTGATTCATGGTTACCCTTAGCTCGGACTTTCTTTTAGGGTAGAATTTCCTTCATAAATCAAGGAACTAACTCAAAAATTCAATTGGATATGAGAAAAAAAGGATCCATTCATTACTTGTTTTCAGAAAAAAAAAATCTTATAGAATAATGTACCAATGTAAATTTGTCACAATCGTAAAACAATCAAAATCAAGCCTTTGATACATGAAATCTTCTAAGTTTTAAAAGATTTGAAAGGAGAGGAGAGCTTGCTTTTGGTGGGCTCATTTTATGCCTCTTGTCAATTGATTGGCGCTTTGCGCATCTTTTGATTTTTGGTACACTTTGTGTATTATTTTTTCAATTTGGCGTCATTGCGCATGTTTTGTTGGCATCATTGGCCATTTTTTTTGCAAGCTCCATTCTCTTTTTCAATCTCTTATAAAGAATTCTTAATTTATATTAGAGAATAGGAGATCTCTCTAACATAGAGAAGAACTTAACGACAAAACAGAATCAATAACCAATGACAAGAGTAACGAGGAATCTTGATATGACAAAAAGACTTTAATTATTATAAATACATGATAGATTTGATTTAGTAAGGTTAGAAAAGATCTTAATTTCATACACAATTGTTAATTTGAAATAGATTCTTTATTAAAAAAGAAAACTATGCCACTAAAATAGATTAGAGAAAGAGACATATTCAACGATATATTTTTACCATATAATAGATTAAGAGATGTGAAACATTGACTATAAATTTTCAAAAGCAAGGACAAGGCATACGATATCATTTCAACAATGATTTTGAAAAACTAAATGAAAGTAAAACAAACCAAACAAAAACTAAATATAAAGCAAAAAGAAGAAAATAAAATAAGGAGCAAAAAGGAAAAGCAAATAAAAGAAAAAAACAAAAGTAATGGAAAGCAAGTAAAAGATCAAGTTCATGAATTAATGTCAATCACAGCCAATCTGGTCCTTAAAGAGCTGAATGTGTCGAAGGCCAGTTGTTTAGTAAAGATGTCAGACAGTTGATTGTTAGTTGTCACATGGTGTAACTCAATGTCTCCCTTAGTCACATGATCTCTAATAAAGTGATGCCTAATGTCAATGTGTTTAGTCCTTGAATGTTGGATAAGATTCTTAGATATGCATATGGCACTAGTGTTGTCACAAAAGATTGAGATGGTGCCTACAGGTAATCCTAATTCCAATACCTGTTATTTCAACCAAAGGACTTAGGCCACACAACTTCCAAGAGCAATGTACTCAGCTTTAGTAGTGGAAAGTGCAAAAGAGTTTTGCTTTCTACTACACCATGAGAAAAAAGATTGTCCTATGAATTGATAAGTTCCTGAAGTGCTTTTTCTATCCACCTTGCATCCTGCAAAATTAGAATCAGAAAATCTAATAATCTCAAAAGAATTGTTGTTCCTCGGATACCAAATCCCTATGCTTTGGGTCCCCAAAAGGTATCTAAAAATTCTCTTAACTATAGTCAGGTGAGATTCCTTGGGGTCAGCTTGAAACCTAGCACAAAGGAAAACATTAAACATTATATCAGGTCGGCTAGCAGTTAGATAAAGTATGGATCCAATCATGCCTTTGTACTTCTTCTGATCAACAGACTTACCACTTGGGTTCTTATCTAATGGAACACTAGAAGTCATGGTAGTATTAATTGGCTTAGCTTTATCCATCTCATACTTCTTCAAAATGTCCTTTATGTATTTTGTTTGATTTAGAAAGGTTCCATCATCCAATTTCAAGCTAGCATGTGTCTTCTTAAGTTTTCTATATGCTGCATGAATTTTTTCAAAAACTTCAAGGAGTTGATTGTTGGAAAGTTCTCATACCTCTTCTTGATCAAGATGGTCATCTGCCATTAAGCAAAAGTTTGTTGTCTCATCTTCTGGTTATATCTCCGATGAATCCGATGCAGAATCTGCCCAAAATGCCTTTTTAAGTCTCTTTTTGCCTTTTCTAAACTTAGATTTCTCGTCACTCTTTTCCTTTCTTGTTTGCATCTTAAGTATAGGGAAATCAGCTTTCATGTGTCTTGGCTTCCCGCATTCATAACAAACCACATCAGACGATCCTTTAGAATATTTGTTATCCTTACCTTTTCTCTAATTTTAATGATGCTTTTGCTTCTTCCTTAGAAAGCTTTTGAAGTGCCTTGTGATTAAGGCAAAGTCATTACTTTCAAACTCGGAAGAGTTAGAGTCTGATTTGTTGGCCTTCAATACCACAGATTTCTCCTTTTTCTTACATGCATCAAGATTTCTTTGATTCACCCCTTGCTTGTAAGCAATGAGTGAGCCAAGTAAGTTATCAATCGAATATGTGTTTAAATCTTTAGATTCAGTTATTGTAGTGATTTTAGCATCAAAAGACGAAAGCAAGCATCTTAAAATCTTGTTTACTTTTTCATAATTTAAAAGTTCTCTTCCTAAAGCATGCAAAGAAGTAACAATTTGAGTGAACCTTGTATACATATCAAAAATTATTTCAGAAGGTTTCATACAAAAAAGTTTGTAGTCATGCAAGAGAATATTCAAATGAGATTGTTTCACTTCAATGGCTCCTTCATAAGTAATGCACAACCTATCTCAAATCTCTTTTCCAGTAGAGCAAGTAGAAACACGCATGTAATCCTCAGACTTTAAAGCACAGAAAAAATAGTTCAAATACTTCGCATTCAATTGAGCTAAATCTCTTTCATTGAAAGCCAATTCAGTAAAAGTAACTTCAGGTTTAATTCTATTAATTTCACGAGAAGGTGGAGAATATCCTTTTTTAATAAGCATGCACATGCGATAATCAGTTGATTAAAGATAAGTTTTTCAAAAATTGAAAGAAAGGTTGTCAAACAATGGAGGTCGTGTAATAGAATATCCTTCAGTTGTATTACGATTCCCAAACTTAGCCATGGAACAAATTCAAAAAGTTTTCAAACTCAGTTTTTATGAACCCCGCTCTGATACCACTTGAAAGTTCGTTAGGGATGTTAGGCCATATGAACTAGTCCCGAGGCTAACCAAGAGGGGGGTTGAATTGGTATTTTAAAAATCTTTAAACAAAAAGAATAATTATCTCAAAACAAAGTCACCACAGAAAAATAAGTGCAAAAAATTAAAGTGCGGAAGCTGTAAAAAGAACACAATGGTTTATAGTGCTTCAGTCAACTTGACCTATGTCCACTCCCCGGAGATGCCCTTCGAGTATTGCACTACCAACGTGACTCTCCTTTAGCCCCCACAGCTAGGCGGAGAAGCCTTTACAAAAATACCTCCTTTTTACCATCCCCGGTAAGGCAAAGAATCCCACTCCTTATGCTTCCTCCTGAAGCAGGCGGAGAACCTTGATCGTTCACTGAAGCTTATCTCTCCTAACCCTTCCAAGAACAAGAGACTCTATGGAAGAAGAAGTGGAATAATGCTTGGAGCAACCCCTGTGAACTCCCTCACAAGCTCCCCCTTACAAGATCCACTCTCTCTCTCTCTCCTTTAGGTTTTCTCAGGTCAAGAGAGCAGCCAAGGATGTTCAAAAATGTTGATCAATAGCACTTAAATAGAAGAACTTCAAAGGAGCTCAATAATTGTAAGTTGCCAACTTTATCATCTCGGACGATAATCATATCGTTCTATACGATCAGTTCAAATCATAGAAGATCGGCCAGAACATCGCCCTAAAGATGATCTGGATGATTAAAAATTGGCTTGATCATCCAGGCCAATTTTACGATCGTCCCAGCCGATCAGTTCAAATCAGAGAAAAATCGTCTAGAGCATCGCCCTAAATTCGAACTGTCCGATCCTAATCGGCCAAAACAGAGCCCTGAATTTGTGCTGGCCAATAGTTATCATCCAAGAGCAATTAAGGGTTTTTTAATGGATCATCCTGGCTGATCCTAAGATCGTCCAGAATGATGTGATCGTATCAATCATCCTTAATTACTTCCTTGATTCTTGGATCAATTTAGACATAATTGTGTAATATCGTCCAGGCCGATCTCACGATCATCCTGGCCGATTTCCCAAAATACATAATACCAAAATTGATTCTGGAGGCTATTTCTTTCTATTTTGATCATATCATCCTTGCTGATACAAGTATCGTCCAGGACGATCAATTAATTACGGCTGACTTAACTAAGAAATCCTGATTAGAACTTCTGTTTTGAACTCGATCGTCCAGGCCGATATAAATATCTTCCGGGACGATGTGAGTAAAAATAAAAATTCTAAATCTCTCAAGTGTGTGTGTGTATAGGGTTACTTAGTATTAGACACTTCACCAGATTATAATTGATTCAAGAAAGGGAAAAAGAAAAATACAGACTAACTCAGACCTAGTCTACCCAATCTTGGGCTGGCTCCATTTGTCATCTGATCTTTTGGTCCTAAAACGTCAGTAGAGAAAGGCAGTCAAAGTGTTTGCTAACATCAAAATCACAATCCATGAAACCAAGTTTGCAATAAGAATCACCAATATTAAAAAGAACAAATAGCAAGATGCTTCCCCGCATAATATTTAGAATACTTGAACTTAGTCCACATACTCACTTTAGCATGAAAGGTAAACCATAATTTAAAAGATAAAGCATAAGCCAAATCAAACATGCTCTTACACCTCTGGCTACCCTCCTTCAGAACACCATAATACTTGTGTCAAGAAGACGAAGAAATTTTAGTGTTACTATTACTCCCTTTCCAAGAAAAATTATTAAAGATTTTATCAATTCTATTACACACCATTTTAGTGGGCAACATGGTTTGGAAAGAGTATATAGGGAGAGAACAAAAAGCACTTCTAATGTGAGTGAGCCTACCCCCAAAACTCAAAAAATTTGAATCCCAAGACAAAATTTATTCTGCACCATAGTGATTAACTTATCAAAAAAAAAAATTACTTCTTTCTACCTTTAAAAAGAGGGATACCAAGATACTTAATAGGTAAGTGGGCTTGCACAAAACCAGTGAGGTCGTTAACAGCCAAAATATGAGAAATATGCACCTTATTAGAGGCAATGAAACAACATTTCTGATTGTTCAAATAACATTTTCAAAGTTATGAAAGAAACCCAGGAGTCTATTAATCTTATTATGAGAAGCATTCGTAAAAATGATAAAATCATCAACAAAATATAAATGAGAAATATGAAAACCCCCCAAAGTCCTAAAGTAAAGGCTAGAGTGGATTTCAATAACATTGGCAAGGCCTCTAGAAAGATAATCTGCTACAATAATTAAATGGGTCGGAGACATAGGATCCCCCTATCTTAATTCGTGAGAAGATTTAAAAAAACCCAAACTTTTAATGTTAATAATAATAAAAAATAAGAACCTTCAATACAATTTCTGATAAGGTTAATAAAAATTGAGTTTAAACTTAATAATTGTATAATATTATAAAGAAACTACTAATTAATGTTATCATAGGCTTTAGAGATATCAAGATTTAGGATCGTATTGCCACCCCTCACTCTAACATCCAAATCATGACTGAATTCCTAGGCCTACAAGATATTATCAAAGATAGCAGGTCCTTTAAAAAAGCCCATTTTGTAGGAAGAGATAATTTTAGGGAGAACAACAGTTAATCGATTCATAATAATTCTAGAAATCAACTTACTAAAGAAAGGTGCAAAGACTAATAGGTCTAAAATCATTCCAATTGCTAACATTAGTGCTCTTAGGAATAAGAAAAATATAAGTAAAAGTAAAGAACATAGGCATAGTATGGCCGACAAAAAATTCCATAAAAATAGCGTAGAGGTCATCACTAATAATAAGCCAAGCTTTCTGAAAAAATTTAGTGGTAAGCCCATCAGGTCCAACCATAGAGTCACCATTCATTTCATAGACAATATGTTTTAAATTATCAAAAGAAGGGGGTTTACAAAGAAAATCATTATTCTCAAGCGAGATGAGATTGGGAATAATAATAGGATTCTCAATATTCCCAAGGATAAAATCCTTGTTAAGCAGATTTTTAAAGCGTTGCACAGCCAACATAACATTTTCCTTAACATTCTCAGCAACAGACCCATCGTCATGTTTGATTTTGTTAATGGTATTCTTAGCAAGCTTCCTTTTAACCAAAGAATGAAAATACTTAGTGTTATCATCACCATCCGCTAGATTCTTCACAACCACTTTTCATTTTAAAAATATTTCCTCTTGGGCTTATAATTTAAAGAGGCACTCTTTAGCAACTCTAATTAAAGCAAAGTTAGCATCAGAAGGAGACACTTGACAATTAAGCTCAATATTGTTAACTCTATCTTCTGAACTTAAGATGTTAGCAAAGATGTTTTTAAAATTAATGTGATTCCACCAATTGAGGATCTATTTTAGTCTTTTCAATTTAAACCAAAATCGTTTCATGCCATGAATGGAGTTATCAGGATGCAAAAGGGCCATGCAATTATCCTAAACCATATTCATAAAGGAATCATGATGTAACCACATATTTTGAAATCTAAATTGAGGAAAGGAATTCACATGTCTAGTATTAAGCCCAATTAATGAATGAGAATGATCAGAAAGCATTCTACTAAGATGCTTAACCAAAATAGAATTGAAAGAGTTAAGCTAGCTATCATTAAATAAAACATGATATAGCCGTTGCCATACATGACCACGATTCCAAGTAAATTTGTAACAAGAAAAACCAATATTAATGTAAATACAATCCATAATCATATTATTGAAATCCTCCATAGCGTGAAAAATAGGAGTAAAACCCCCAATACGCTTTGAATGGTTAGAGATAGTGTTAAAATCGCCATCCACCAGCCAAGGCAAATGATGAATACTATAAAAATTAGATAGCTGCTCCCAAAGCACTTTTCTAGTACCACGAGAAGAGACAGCATAAACAAAAGAAACATAATAATTAATATTTAAAACTTCAATGTTACAATGCAGGACTTGACTAAAATCACCAAGAATATCAATCCAAACTGTGTCTTTCCAAAATAACCAAATTTTTTTAGTAGATTTCTAAGTGGCATGCTTGAAGCCTAAAAGTTTAGCAGTACTAACTAATTTAGAAAATTAATAAGAGGTTCAAGTAAAACTAGAATAGAAACACTATAGATACAACATAAGTTCTTAACCATCAAATGAGAAGAAGGGCATACAATGCCCCTAACATTCCAAATAATAGTCTTAAGCATAAGAAAAAGAACCAGCGACTAGTTTGTGAAAGGTTGTTCCTTGTAGATTGTAAAATAAGGTTATTGCTTTTCCTACCATGCTTATTTTCAAATCTAATGAAACTAGTATCATTGTCATCTTTGGCAATGCATTTAGCAGAAAAGGCCATACCGTCTATGTTAGTAAAAGCATCACTATGATAATGAGAGTTAGATGGAGACTTACTATAATTTTGCAAATTGTTCTCCTTTACCATTTGACTACTACTAATCTTTCTTATACTTCAAGCAAGGCAATAGTTTCAATTTTGACTGAATTGGTCGGAGCGTAGACGAGCGAGCAGAGCCCAGGAAAGAGGTCATCATAGAGCAGTCGACTAGAAGTATAAGACTGCTTGCCTGAGAGAATTGATAACCAGCATAATGCAGACTTGTTTGTTGGTCAAAATAATCTTCTGCTTCTAAAAAAAAATATCAAGAAGAAGAAAAAAAAAATAAATATTGAGAAAAAAAAGCCGAATCCGTACGACAATTCATACTAGTAATGCTTAATCATGTAGAGAAACGCGAGGGAATCAACCCTCACATAGTTATTGGTAGGATCAGGGAATGTTTCATATTATCCCAATTTGATAGAATACAAATTGGTGTAATAAATGTTGTTAGTAGTAGAAAGTCTAGTGAAATTCCATCTACTCCAATGTGTAGATGACAGAAGTTTACTTGGTGAAATTCTTGTGTAAATTGATATTCACTTGTACTTGAATAAAACTAACCCCATAGAATAAGACTGAAAAGAAAATGAATTAGAGATGTACCTAGTGCTACTCGTTTCATATGTTACTCTGATTTAGCTGTATCACCTTGTAGAGGAGCTAGCATTAGTGCACCAACTAGTGGAATAGCCATTAGAAGTGTTAGCATTTTCTTTTTAGTATCGCTTCGCGCCTTTTTCTTCTTCTCTGATTTTTCAGTTTCAATTGCAGCATCTCGGATAGAACTTCGTTTTTAAGTAAAGTAAAGAGCTCCTCGAACCAAACTCATAAACAAATCCAATAGTTCTAGGAAGAAGATAAGAAAGACCCAGAATCCATAAGTACTTGTTTGGTAAACATTTACTGAGAATGGATAAACTAGTAGAATTTCTAGATCAAAGACTAGGAATAGAATAACAACTAGATAAAATGTAATAGAGAATGGGTTTCGTGTTTGACCGTAAACAGGTGAGAAACCACATTCATATGGTGTAACTTTTTCTGAATCTGGTCGGTGAACTGCTAGTAGTAGATTAGCAAATAGTAGAATGAGTGCTAGAATTGGCACAAAAAGAAAGAATAGTGTAATTGTGTTCATTAGTAGTAGAATAGTGATAGAGCCAGTAGGTGACAGCTATTTAGTAGGATTGATGGTTGTAGTACAAAAAGAGAGATTTTAGGCTAGAACTACTAGAATTTGTGACTCGAAGAATAGGAATGATTCAATTGATTCTTATGTATTAATAGCTAGAGCTAGTAGAAGGAATCCAACATTACTAAGAGTACTGTAAGCTAGTAGTCGTTTCATTCGGTATTGACTAAGTCCAACTACTGTACCGATACTTATCATTATAATACTAGCATTAAGTAGTAGGTTTTTCCAGATGTTAATAGAATTATCCCCTAGAATTAGACTTAGTGACTCGAAGCTACCTTCTAGACCTGATTGTAGTTCTATAAGGAATACAAAAAGAGAGATTTTAGGCATTGTAGTTAGCCATGACGTAACAATTGTTGGTACACCATCCATCAGGTGCCCAGTTGTGTAGTGGAGCAGCAGCTACTTGAAATAGGAAACCAATACCAATTAGAAGTAGACCGGATGTTACACCTAGAGGATTACTGAAAGAATCTGATCCTGTTACTTGAACTAGACTAGAAAGACTTTCAAATTGTGTTAGACCAGTGTAACTAGAAATTAGAGCTCCTGTAAATAGTAGGAATGCTTCATTACCTAGTGAGATTTTTTTCACATGGACTAGACCACTGTAGATACCTACTCCGGAAGCTAGTGACTCAACATGTAGACCATTAAAAGCCAGTAGGGCAGAATATCTTAGAACTACAGATGTAATTCGATGAAATAGACTTGGGGTAATTCGGTAGGAGAAAATTGGAATGGCTACTAGTAGTGAAATTAGACCAATGGAAAGCATTACCTTACCAGCAGTACAGGGCTTTACAGAAAAAATGATAGAAAAACAAAAAGTACTAGTATTCGGAATCGAACCGAAGCCCGGGTATTGGAAGTACCTGATTCTACCATGAAACTATACTAGCATTTTTATATAGCTTATATAGCTACCTATATAAAAGAAAGAGAAAGACTATACAATGAAAAAGAGAAGAAAAATTGGTAGTAGTGGAACAATATATCAAACACTTTGTTGTGCTTCAATAATTTCAGTAATGTTGAAAGTACCACATAGTAGGATTACTGCTAGAACTGCTGAACTATAGATTAGTTAATAACTAATCATTTGAGCAGTAGATCGTAATGATCCAAGGAATGCATATTTAGAATTAGCTGACCATCCAGCAAATAGAATACCGTATACTCCAATACTTGATAGTGCTAGTGAATATAGAATTCCTAGTGAGAAATCACTTAGTGCTAGACCTGGTCCTAGAGGAATTACACCCCACCCTAGTAGACTAAAAATTAGAGTAACCATAGGTGCTAGGAAGCATAGACTCTTTGTAGCTTGTGATGGAAGAATTTGCTCTTGAATTACTAGTTTTAGAGCATCCGCAAATGGTTGTAGTAGAGCATAAGAAAAAACTACATTAGGTCCAATTCGTCGTTGCATTGATCCCATTACCTTTCGTTCAATTACTGTCATAAAAGCAACACTGAGTAGAATTGGTACTAGAACTACTAGAATCTAGAGTAGATGATATAGAACTGAAAGCATTGGTTATTCTATAAAAATATCATTAGAACTGCATATGTAATTACACATTATTCTAAGTTTAATCTTAGAAAAGAAAAAATCTTTTGATTTTCTAAGAAAAAGACAGGAATAAATCAATAGAAAAAGCTAGGAAAGGGGAAAGAATTATGCTTGGCTATCAATCCATGCAAGGTCTTTCTATGGAAGGTAGCTTCTGGATAAATCAATCCGGATGCAGACACGAGCAAACCCACATCTGTCCCATTTCTTAGTTTGGGCATCAATGAAAAGCGGTTCCCCAATAGCAGCCGCAAGTCTAGCCAAGTTAGACTCATCCCAGTATTCAAGGGTAAGGTTAGGAAACCTTACCCGGAAAAACCTTTCATCATTTTGGCCGAGAGACCCAGCGCCCATTTATCAATACCAATAATATCCCCGGCTAGGTACCAAGGCCACCCCCCCCCCCCTCCCCAAGGAGAACGTTGTTCCTAGCATCAGCCGAATCAAACTAGAAAATAAAGCAATCCATTCTCATTGGGGTAATTTTCCGTAACCCCAAATGTCCCCATTTACGATGAACCTCATTCTAAACTACCCAAAATGGAAGTCGAAGACCAAGCAAGCATCCAACCAAAGCACAATCAAGCTTTTGGATATTTTCCTTCGCACGGTCCAGGTTGAGCATCACCATCCCATTTTCTCCCATAAAATTACCAAACGTGGATTAGTTGAGGTTTTGTCTAGGCCTTACACCAACGTTGTTCCTTTGCAATGGCTTTTTCAAACTACCGGACCCTGCCCCTGCATCCCCTTGCAGCGTAGACATCCCAGCGGTTGGGGCATTAACACAAACAGCTTCTGTGCAATTTCGGTCACTTTCAAGAATAGGTAGCTCCCGCCCATCAGGTTCCACAGCGGACGTAGCCACCTCTATATCCTATATTGCTACTAGGTCTTGGACCTCATTCATACACATACCAACATCCGTCTTAGTCACCTGGCCAGACAAATCCGCCGCAACATCCATCACACCAGGGCTAGTGCTATCGGTGGCCAAATCCATCATCATACCAGATTCTTGATGACCTAATTCGTCAAGAGTTTGAATTGGACTGACCGGATTATCAATAATCATTTCAGATTCTTGCAATTCCGCCTCCAAAGCCCAAAAAAGGACCTAAGAAAAAGAAAACTTTCTATCTTCCTCAAGAATAAGCAAAAACTATTGAGGGATACAATCATAGCTTCTATCCTGTAAAGACCAAAAAAAGGAACTATGTATTGCCCTTTGGACACAAAAATGAGCAGCTCGATTATATCTCCTATAGGTATGTACAAAAATGACTTTATGAAAAAGACTCATCCAGTCAAACTTGTCCCCCTCGGTAGGCCGTGACCTCCAATCCGCATGCTGCTTGAAATTCTGCATATATTGAATCACGCCAGCATTGTCCCCTTCAATAATCACCCCCTTCGCCTCGAACATCTGGTCACAAACGATCCGTCCCACGTAAGAGATGGCTAGGAGCTCCACTTGAGTGCTGTCCCAGTGAGAGACTTCCCAACCAGCCGCAGCCACAAGAACCCCTTGACAATCACGGATCACCAGCCCAATGCCCCCGGCGTGCGATCTTTGGAGCGCACCATCCACATTCAACTTTCACCAACCCGCAGGATGGGGGGGGCACCATCTCAAGAAGCCAGAGAAGGAGAAGTGTAAGGTCCAGATTCAGTGAAGCGATTTCGCCATTTCTTCTGCAGAATACGATCCTTTTTACGGATGAAGAATTCCTATTCTGAGTATTAGCCTGATGAGCGTGATCGATAGCCCGATGCTTGTGGTAGAGATTCAGAGCCTACCCTACCTATGGGTTAAATAGTTTCTTCCTTAGTGCCAAATCTTATTTCTTATGTTTCTTATGCAATCGGTGAAAAAGTTCATCCAACATCACTGAAGAAAAAAAAAATAAATAAATAAATAGATAAGATGAAAGTTTCTTTAGAAAAAGCTTATGATCTTCTTGATTGGGATTTTATGAGTCGAGTTTGTATGAAGTTGGTAATACTCGATTCTTGGCTTCACCTCATTATGAACTGTGTTACTGCTCTCCTTGATATGGAATGAAGTCGAGCTAGCGCCTCTCTCTTCTTTTTTCTTTACTCTATTCAAAGTTTTTGAATTGGAAACCTTTTTTTCAAGTCGGAGTGACCCGGTTCTTTCTAATAGATTTTTTTGCTGATGACTTTGTTATTTTTGCAGAAGCTAATTTTGAAAAAGAGAAGGTTTTTTGGAGTGTTGAAAGGCTTTTTCAACATGGTCAGGCCAACAGGGAACGACTTTGGAAAAGAAAAAAGATTGACTTCTCTGCTAATGTTCCCAAAAAGAGAAACTATTCTAATTCTAATATTAGAAGGTCCATGAGCAATATCTTTTCTATTCATTTTCTATTCAAATTCTGAAAAACCTGGGAAAGTATCTGGCTAGTGCTACATAAGAGGGTGAAAAAGGAAACCTAACAGTACATCCTGGACAAAGCACCGATTGTCCAGTTTGAAAGCATCCAACCGCAGGAAGAGCCACTCTAATTCAATTGCTTCGCACCTGTTACAGTAAGGGAATTAGGTCCTAAAAAAGGAAATGAAAGAAATGGCGTTCTGGTCATTTTTCATCGCAAAGTGCCTACAACATGATGGTGGAAGAGAATAAGAGAATTATGGGATAACGAAGTTGTAAGGTAGAGTCTATCTTTTAAGCGAGTGGCATTAGAGTTTGGGTGGGCATTCATAAGTTGTATTCTTTTTTTTTTTTTGAGAAGTGCAAATTGCATTAAGGACTAGGAAATGAAAACTATTACAAACTAATTGCAAATCTCATATTCCTTTTTCAACAAGATGGATAAAGAAGAAGGAATATCAGAGGAAGTAAAAGAATCAAAGAAAAAACTATTATCCAAAGCAAGAGAAGCACATAAATCAGCCACTTTGTTACAATTCCTATAGGTATGATGAAAGATAACCTTATTGAAATCGTGATGGAGTGAAAGCTTCTCGAAAATCTAGTTGTTGACCTTGGATTTCGTCACTGAGTCATGAAGAAATTTGTTGGCATTGTAGTTATCTCCCTCTATAATAAGACCTTTACAATCAAACATCCACTCTTTGATGCAATCTTTCAAAGAAAAACCTGCTTCAAGCTCTAGTTGGTTAATATCCCAATGGAGTCTCTATTTACTGAAAGCAAGGAGCAATCTGCCCCTAGAGTCTCGGACAACTCCACTGATACTGGCTAAATTTGAGTCCTGTAATGAAGCATCAACACTGATTTTTATCCAATCTAGTGGTGGACGATGCCATAAAGTTTTGGACTCATAAAGGAGAGTAGCATCACAGTTAACTAGCATTGGATTCTATTGGTAGCAGTGAAAAGGACGTTAGCAACAATCACAGAGCTTGGTAGAATGGATTTACCGTGCTTAATGTTAAGAGAGTTGTTATTTGCATATGTTATATTCTTGCAACTTGTATAGTTTTGATGATTTCAAATATTATTATTTTATGTGCAATTATTTTCTAAAACGTTTTTGGAAGATTTGTTTTTGCTCTTGTGTGTACTAACATTTCAGGGAAATTGAACTCCAAACTATGAAGACTTCAAATCAAATTCAGCATATAATTCTTTACAAATTGAAGCTTTAAATTGTTCCTTGAATTGAGAGGGAGTGATTGTAATTGAGTGAATAAAAACTCACACACACACACACTCAAGGAGAATTTACAAAATTTGTACTGATTGTACGGGACAAATATAATTCGTACGGGACGATCAAGTCACTTATGTCCCCGTAAGAGCAATGAAACGAATAGGATTTGGAGGAAATTTTTCTAAGTCCTGATCATCAAGGACGAAATTATTTTCATCTTAGGACGAAATAGGCTCTATAAAAATTTCGTTCAGACGAAATCTATATTCGTGCCAGGACGATTTCTTCTCTCTAAAAATTTTGTCCAAACGAAAGCCAAATCGTCGCAGGATGAATTCTTCTCTGTAAAAATTTTGTTCAAATGAAGTTCATTATCGTGCCAGGACGATTTCTTCTATGTAAAAATTTCATTCAGACGAAGTCCTTTTCGTCCCAAGACGATATGAACCGACTTACCAAAATTGGTTACGTCCATGCAGTTATTTGGGAACCAACCTATGGTATAACGGATCGTACTGGACAAACCTAGTTCATACGGGATGATGATCGTGTACGAACATAGTTCGTACCAATATTCATTAGGATCATTTCCAACACTTTAAGTAAAATCGTCCAGGACGATCCACGATCGTACGGGACGATTCATTTCGTGTTGACTTGAAAAATTTGCAGGTTTGGACAATTTTTCTTGTCTCTCCTATATATAGTCCAATTTAGAGTGCCACCCAATCTTTTTGCCATTTGATCTTCGTGCCTATTGAAAGAAGAGTCAAGGAGAGAATGTGAGAGAGCAATTAAAGGAGGATTCCTACCACTAGAGCGTGAAGGCTTCGCTTGGTGTTCAAAGGTAAGAATCTCTACTTGTGATTTGGGATTACTTCACTCTTTTCTTCCTTCCTTCTAGAATTCTTGTGAAAAGATCTGTCAAGGAGATCTGGTTCTCTGCCGGCACTTGGAGAGTTTGAATAGCCACGGGTTCTTTGCCCACACTAGGAGAGTGTGAAAGGTCGAAGGGTTCTCTGCCCACACTAGGAGAGTGTGAAAGGACAGACGGTTCTCTGCCAACACTGGGGATATTATAAAAGGTTAACGATTCTCTGTTTCACTGGGTAGTGGTGGAAAGAGTGTTTGTAAAGGCTTCTCCGCCTTGCTGTGGGTGCAAAAGGATAGACACTATTGGTATTAGTGCAATACTCGGAGGGTGCCTCCGGGGAGTGGATGTAGGTCTGGTTTAGACCGAACCACTATAAATTTTGTGTCTTTTATTTTTACTGCTTTTTATTTTCCGCATTTTGTTTTGTTATAAAAATTGTAATTGAAAAACTCTTTCTAAAAATTCATTAAAGTTTATTTTTGGATCAACATACTCAAGAGGGATAATTTTTTTTTAAAATATCAATTCACCCCCCTCTTGGATAGCCTTGGGACATAAGTTTAGGTTTAACAACCTAATTCATAGTGAATGAATCTCAACACTTAACATCGTTTCTGCAGTTCTAGGAAAAAAACTGCTGTGCAATAAATCTTGACAATGTCCAAGTTAGCATTTGAAAGGAATCTAAGCTGTTGAGGACAATCAGCTAAGGAGCTGAAAACAGGAATGAAGAAACCCCATGATCTCAGCATACTAATAATTTCAATGAGAAACTTGCAATGGACTATAATATGAGCACAATTTTCCATATCTAGACATCCTTGAGCACAAAGGTCACTATTGCCAAGTTTTCTATATTTCAAAAATTCATTAGTAGGAATGGCAAACCTACTAAGCCTCCATCAAAAAAACTCAACTCTAGGCTTAAGCTTCAATTTTCGAAGCCAATTACCATAACTAAAATCATTACGAAAATTATGGAGTTTGATGGTTTCCGTATAAGCCAAAGAAGAAATAGATTTACTGGAATGCCGATAGGGTAGTTCCATTTGGTCTTCATTCCCTTCGTGAATAACACAATGTTGTATAATGAGAACAATCAAGCTTCTATTGAAATAACGATTGAGTTCCAAATGATTCCAATTGTCATTTTCAAGAATGAAATTCTGAAGCATCAAATTTTCCAGTCCAATGCAATCAGCGAGCATGGGCCATTTGTTGAAGCATTTATCAAGTAACCAAATGTCACTCATGATATTAATGTTTTCTCCATTCACAATCTTCCACTTGGCTATAGGTTTCAAAAAAAAGGCTCCATCAAGAATGATAGACCGAGCAGCAGATTGTCCATACTTGGGCATTCCTCTCAAAATAGCAGGACCATATCAAGCAAACATACATTTGTATAAAAGGGAGGAAGGATTCTGGTAAAGCCTTCATGCAAGTCTGGCTCTAAGGCGACTAGCTTTTTTTACTGTAGAATACATTCCCAAACCACCGAAGGCTCTAGGAATGCATAAGTCATCCCAGGCAATATAATGAAGGCCATTGTTTCCTTGATTATGATGCCAGATAAAATCTCTACAAATGCAGTCCAATTCATAAAGAGTTTTCTTATGAATTAAGGAATCAGATAAAATAAAAGTGGGCAAGGAGAGTAATGAAGTCTTGGCTAGAATAATTCTACCAGCCAAAGAGAGGAATCTAGCTCCCCAAGCATTGAGTTTATCCAAGGCATGATCCATCGCAAATTGGAAATCATTCTTGACCAATCTCCTAAGAACGATTTTGGTACCCAAATAATGAAGCTCATTTATAATTTTGAACCCATATTTATTACAAATTTTTTGCCTTATACCAGGTCTAACAAATTTCCCAAATAGAATTTGGGATTTAGCTTGATTTAAACTTTGCCCAGTCCAGCCACGATAATCTCATATTAACTCCATCATCTCTTGAAGTTGGGAGGAGGAAGCGGTTCCAAACAATAAGACGTTATCAACATATAGAAGGTGAGTAATTCTCAGAGCTCTGGAAGCACTTTGGATGCCCAAGTTATAACCTCTTTGCTTAATAACACTGGAAAGAAGTTGGGAGCACAAGATAAAGAGATAAGGCGACATAAGACATCCATGCTTAAAGCCACTTTTAGCTTCAATCCATCTAGAGCCTTTACCATTCAAGAGAATAGAAAAATGCACATTGGTGACAAATTCCAAAATGAGAAATGAGTATTTCACAGGGAACCCGAACCAATGAAGAACATGTTCCAAGGTCTCCCAACTCATTCTATCAAAGGCTTGGGCTATGTCAAGCTTTACAGCCATAAGTCCCTTCTTGTTTTTAGAAATTCTGAATTTGTTGAAAATTTCAAGAGCAAGAAGACAATGATTAGACATAGATCTACGTAGAATGAAGGCCACCTGCTCCTCAGAGATGAGTTTGGAAATACAACACTTTAGTCTATTCTCTATCATAGTAGAAGAAATTTTTTATATGGTTTGACTCATAAGATGTATTCATATATTGGGTACACACATCACATCCGTGGTCCTTAGACCTCCACTCTTCCACTCTAGAATAGTGAACTCCAAGGTTCGTCAACATTTTCTTTTTCTCTATGTAATCATACAATGTACAATTAAAGAATCAGAACTTGAATTGAAAGCGTGTCAAGGGAAAATAAGTGACATATTTCCAAGTCCAAACTCCTTCCTGCAAACATATTGTCTTTTCCCTCCAGGCAACCTTGGAACATAGAGTAGAAGAGAAGCTTGTATGGCTTAAAACAAAGCCTATCGAAAAAGACACAGACTTCCCACTCAATTCATTTTTACTAGAATTCGATTACCAAACACCTCACAACTAGAAAAAAACAAGTGCTGAAAGGCGCTAGATCCTTGCATTTTTTGCACATATATACAGAAAGAAAGAATGCATTGAAGGGCATACTACTCATCCAGAAGAAATTGGGATTATGCAGAGGAGCAGGCTTTGGATACATAAGGTGCGTAGCAGTAAAGAAATGATAAGAAATTCTTCTACAAACAAAAACTAAACAGCAATGCTAAAGGCAATCCGGGGGATCAGCAGGAGTTGGAGGTTTCTCTAGAGATGAGCAAGAAAGATGGGTTTTTGGGGCGAAGGTTGACTCTCAAATTCCAAATTGACTGGTTCGCTATTACAGGAGAGGGGGAACCCTTTCCGTCCCCATCCCGCTATCATTATAGACCGTGCTACATCTTCAAATATCTTTCCTTGTAGCATTTCCCACTACAAAAACAAAACAAGAAGTGAAGCTTGAAGTGAACACAACTCGCTTGCCTTCTGCTCCGTGCCCGCAGTTCCTATCTGCGCCTTTTAGAGTTCAATCTCCACTTTCATTTGATTAGTCTCATCCTTACTTTTCTAAGAAGTTACTATCCCCTCAGGCAAGCATAAGATATGATTTGTAGGAAAGAGATTTCATTTCACCGTTTGACTATATTAACTATGAAGCTTGATTTCACACTTACAGGTTTGAAGGAAATTTCATTAACTAAACCTTTCTTACTCCCACTACTTTATCACCTACAACAACAGTGATGGATACAGGTACTTGCTTTCTTGATTAGCTCAAAAAGAACATAACTGTGCCCCTTCCTTAGAAGGTAAGGGAGGTATGGTTGGGAGGGCCAGAGAGATCAGAAACCAAAGGAAAGGGAATAGACTCACAAACTTGATTGGATAAAGCATAATCTCTGGAAGCGGATTCGTCGATGGTTGGATGGAAAGGCTAGCACACATCATTTCTCTAAGAATAAGTGAGTTTCATGAGGAGTCAAGCTCGTAGTGACCCTAACACTGCGTTAGGGCGAACTGGGAAAGCCTTCCAAGTCTATAGTCTTAGAAACTAGTAAAGCCGCATCCCCTCTTCAGTTATCGTGAAATTTCTCTAGGCTCTTCTCTATGAAGAAGACCTCCTCGCTCTTCGTCCATTTCCGTTCGATGGAGAAAGAACTTCTTTTTCGGGTGTTCGGTCTGGCTTGCTTAGGTCGAGTAAGCAACTGAAGAAATTTCGTATACAGGATTTCAGTATTAGATTCAGTATTAGAAAGGTATGGGTGATCGCAGTATATTCGGACCTGTAGTTAGCTCCGCTTGGGCAGCACCCCCATTGTGAGGTACCATTAGAATGCCAAGCGTGGAAGAAAGCTAAGAAAAAGCATTTCTTTGACCGAGATTACAGTACCTTCACCAAAAGATTTCATTCTGAGTCCCGAGAGTTCCTTTACTTTGAGCATTAAGACCCGTAGAGGGCTTTACAATGCCTGATCTTAATGAATGATCCTTAGGTGAGATGCAGAGTGAATGGGTGACTGCTCAATGGGGATGCCAAGAGCAACCATCAACGAGTGAGTTACTAGGATGAAAAGGAATTTCTCTGAACTCCCTTCTGCCCTTCACCCATAAAAGTTCGATACAGGAACCTCTGTCTCTTACGGATAAACCGTGGGAACCAGACCTCATAGGTCAATTATGGAAAAAGAAAAACAGTTGGGACGAGGTATAGCCCTGACGACCCGCCCATTTACCCTTTCTCTGCTCTTCTTCCGCTTCTGCTGGGAAGAAAGTGAAAGCCAAGGTCCTCTTCTTCTCCCTGCCGATCAGATCGATCCGAGCTCCCGCTCTCATCTACTGTAAGTCAAGTATAACACTAGCGCCTCTTCTTATCCGACACAAAGAAAAAGGTGGCACCCGTATCCACCATGGCTCAACGCAGCTCGCCCATTGATGGTCACGCCCCCCTGGTTTAGGGTAGTGAGTACCCCATCCTTGGCTCTGTGGCCTCCTTCTCCTTGGAGGCCCGCAGCCGTGCAAAAAGAGAATAGGATCTCATCCGGGAAGAAAAGACCAAGACTTTCTAGTCAAGCCCGATGATTCTGTGGGATTACCCTTTTTCGATAGATTCAAATCACGCCAGAATCGCTCGTTAGTCAGAGGCCTCTCTCTATTCAATAGGTGGAGTCGTGTCAATGCATCCCACCGTGCTTTATTGTTCGCCGATGAAAGAGAGAGATGAAGCTTTCAGGGAGGAAGCGATCTCCGTCAAGGCAAGGTTCGCATTAGATCCCCTACGAGCTTCTGGATGTGAACAAATGGCACGTCCTTCCACCAGAAGGCGCTAGTGAATGAATAGGTTGAAAGGCTTGTACGCCCAATCTGTGGTTGGTAAGTGCTCGATCTAACAATAAGGACGGCTACCTGCCTAGAAGTTGTTCGGTGCCTAAAACCGGAAGTCCAAACCAAACCCCAGGCCAGTGAAGTTCAGTGGTTCTAGATTCCTGCCTCTCCGGACGGAATGGATTTTCCTGTCCCGTCCAGATATTTCATGACCTGGACCACACACAGATATGGAAAAACCAGTCTTTTATGTTTGACCACTCCTGCCAGCCAGGAAAGGATTTTCTCTGCTGCCACCTGCCGCCTTTGAGAGCAAAGAATGGGATGAGGGCCAGACAAACATAGTTGTGAAGTCTTCGACCTTCCGGAACATAAGACTTCAAAAGTTGCCTTTGAGAGATGCATCCCCTACAAAATCCTTTTTTTTAGGTAATCATATAAATCTCCTCCTCCCGTCTTGCCATCATAGTTGTTCGACCTTGAAGCAAGCATCGGTCTCTGGCTTTCCCGGATGTTCAAGATGTTTTTTGACAGTATCTGTAGCGAGAGGTCTCCCCCTTCGAGAGACAATTGATATATGAACCCTACTTTTGGAGACATCCCCATACCCATGGGAAGAATGGAACATCTCCCGGCGAGGAGGGAACAAGAGAGAACTGCTTGCCTGGCTTGGAAGCCTTCTGATTCTGAGAATCGCGAACCTCCAAGACCTTTGGATGGGCGGTCCTTTATACTCTGTTGGCTCCCGCATAGAATGAATCTCTTACCGAGTTCCTCAGGACCAACAAAGAGGAGTTTGTCGAACAAGAGCCACTTCACTGAATGAGGAGTCTTCGTTGATCTCAATGTTCCACCACTACCACATTGAGTAGTGGAAAACGACAAGAAACCGTCGGAGGGCCCAGCGGAACACAACCCTCCAGATGGGGGAGGGACGGACGACCTCTCCTCTCACTCGAAGAGAAGAAAGTCACCTCCAAACCAGGCCTGACACGTGGAGATTCTCGATACACTTCAAGAAATTTGTCGAAGTGAAAATTGAGAGGGGCTCCACAATGGTGACTGCCTCGCCCTGCGCAATTTTTTGTTGACACGGCTGACAAACGACGTCAATGAAGAGTCTCTCTAGAGTCTCCTACAGTAACTCCATAAGCATGGGTCGAGGCATTAGTATGAATGCGCAATCAAAGCTCTCTCTTTCTCGCCTAAGATTCTAGTGGATCCTAGATCAAAGAATGGTAATCTTTTTGCATCTTTCTTTGTTCTTTGCTACGCAACCTTCTTTCCGTTGGTCAAGAACTAAAAAACTAGATAGTTATTAACTGACTACTCGTACAGGAAGGAGTCTTTTTCTGTCTGGAGGTTGATTAAAACATAATGCCTCAACTGGATAAATTGACTTATTTTACACAATTCTTCTGGTTATGCCTTCTCTTTTTTACTTTTTCTATTTTGATATGCAATGATGGAGATGGAATACTTGGGATCAGCAGAATTCTCAAACTACGGAACCAACTGCTTTCGCACCGGGGGAACAAGATCCGGAGCAACGACCCTAACAGTTTGGAAGATATCTGACATTCCACGTTTCCGAAATGGATCTTCTCAAATATTTCACATTTTCTATGATCATCTCTATTTTAGGTATTCGGGGAATCCTTCTTAATAGACGAAATATTCCTATTATGTCAATGTCAATTGAATCAATGTTATTAGCTGTCAATTCGAACTTTTTGGTCTTTTCCGTTTCTTTGGATGATATGATGGGTCAATCATTTGCTTCATTAGTTCCAACAGTGGCAGCTGCGGAATCTGCTATTGGATCAGCCATTTTCGTTCTTACTTTTCGAGTCCGAGGGAGTATTTCTGCCAAATCTATAAATTGCATTCAAGGTTAAATATAACTACGGTAGAGTGACCAAAGACTAAGTTCTCTAGCGCCGTTCGTTCTCTTCTTTCTTTTTCACTTATCCTGTTCTGTTGCTGAAAGATAGATACAAATAGCCTTTCCCAATGAGGTTGGGTTCAACAAAGATGCTAGATAGAAAGATGCTATTTGCTTCTATTCCATCTATTTATGCATCAAATCCAAAGAAGATCTCAATATATAATGAAGAAATGATAGTAGCTTATTGTTTTATAGGATATCTCATATTCGGTCGGAAGAGTTTAGGTCAGACTTTCAAAGTCACTCTCGACGGGAGAATCCAGTCTATTCAGGAAGAATCGCAGCAATTCCCCAATCCTAACGAAGTAGTTCCTTCGGAATCCAATGAACAACAACGATTACTTAGGATCAGCTTGCGAATTTGCGGCACCGTAGTAGAATCATTACCAACGGCACGCAGTGCGCCTAAGTGCGAAAAGACAGTGCAAGCTTTGTTATGCCGAAACCTAAATGTAAAGTCAGCAACACTTCTCAATGCCACTTCTTCCCGTCGCATCCGTCTTCAGGACGATATAGTCACAGGTTTTCACTTCTCAGTGAGTGAAAGATTTGTCCCCGGGTGTACGTTGAAAGCTTCTATCGTAGAACTTCTTCGAGAGGGCTTGGTAGTCTTAAGAAAGGTTCGGGTGGGTGTTTAGAATAAGGCGCGAAGCGAGAATCGTCTTCATGTGTTCATGATATAATCAGAGCTGATCCAAAACATATCAGACTTTGTTGTAAGGACCGTTGTGTTTAATCAGTGGACGTTCAGTCTCCTTACTGTTTAGATTTTCTCTCAGAGAAAGATTTCTTTTCATGGATCTCCTCTTGTTCCTCAATCTTCGGAGAATGCGGCGTTGTATTAGAGAAAGTTCTCTGTTCCGAACATTTCCTGGAAGTAGACGACACGTTTGAAATTGGAATGCAGGCATGGCATATCTCGTTTAATCAGTCTTTTTCGCCACATCGCGTATAAAGGGAATCGAACCCGATTCTTCCACGACCCCCACGAAGGGAAGGGTCCTCCCTTAACTCAATGAACTACGAGAATTCTTGTGGTTGCCTAGTTGTTGTCAGTTTTCATAAGTCCTAGATAGACTACTTCGTCAACACTAGCTGAAACCCTTTACTTGACCTCCACCTTCTTCTACGATATTTGTCAACCCGGTTATTAGCGAAAGCGGTTGCCACTATCTGGTCTCATCAAACCTCATCACGCAGGTGGAGGCTAGACCGTCGGTAGTCTTTAATTTGGACTTTCCTCACGAACCCACGAGGCCGATCATAACTCGCTAGGCAGGGAAGCTAGCCTATATTGTTGTTCTAATGATGGTTGTCTCTCCTGGAGGATCGGGAGCTGAGAAAGCCAGTCTCGAGCAAAGGTGAATCCTCTTGGAAGTGGAGGGGTGGGGGGGGGGGAGGGTTAGCAGTTCGGTCCAAGCGAATTGGCAACTCGCTGACTTGAATAGCTTGACGCGCTTGGCATGGGTAGACGGGACCTCTTCCCAGTGCTGATGATTTATCATCGGTCAGTTCAAGTGTACAATTGTCTATCATCGCTCCGTCTAAGGCAAGTGGTAATCTTCAAGGATGTTGTGCTCAATCCCACCCCTCAGTCCAACCTCATTTTCATGGTACGCTAAGGTCACAATCTCTTTGTCTGCTCGGCCAGTTCATTAAGGGTTGGTGGGCGAGAAAATCTAATTGTTCAATGCTACAGCTATACATAAAAAAGATTGAATACAGGGTTCATGCATCCATCTTTCTTCTCAGAGTGCTGTAAGCCCTTCTATTCTGCTTTGGGCCCGGATCTAGACCCTGCTTTCAAATCTGCTTCAAACGAGGTTGCTAACATCCAATTCCCTCTCTTCTTTTTTTTTTCTATGAAAAAAGTAGTAGTCTTCAACGGTGGTGGGGTCTCACTATTTGGATTGCTTTTCTTTTCATCCTACTATATAGGCAAGATCTCATCCTTCGATGAATCTTGGGGCTCAGAAGTGTGCTCCCTACGACGGGAAATCGGGGTCCAAAGACAATCTCTTCGATGATGTGGACATGACCCTTTATGTGCGATTTGACAAGAGAAATGCAAAAGAATATGCCCTTAGGTCAAGCCTCCACTCAGAACTACATGATCCTAACCATTGGCACTCATTACAAGAGCTCATAGAGCAAGATGAAGATTTAGAAAAAGGCTAAAAATATCATAAATTTCACCTTGGAATGCTTCCATCAGCGCTGAAAATTAAGCATTAAACGATAATAGAACTAAGGCACGATTGGTGATGTGCCACTATTTGAAGAGCTAATAGAGAGTAGATGTGCTTTCCTTCACACTAAGCATGAACTATTTCAGGCTGCTGCTATACGAGAAAGATTGCTTATGACATCAATCAGTTAGGTCCATCTGTCGAATAGTTTGTCAATGCATGCTATGTTTCGAGTAGGAGTAGAGTGAAGGGTCTCACTTTTAAGTTGTATCGGCTGGCAATATGCCATAATGGCAGGTTTAGAATAGGACCTACGAGAGAAAACTAGAGCTCTTTTAAAAAGAAAGGCTATAGTTTGTTCTGAAAGAAAGAAGATAGGGACAGAGCAAAAAATGAGTCATTTGCGATTGGTCTCGCTGGGAGGAAAAGTCGCTTGCTTCCAAAGATAGGGGGCGCAAGGATGTAGGTTTGTTTCATCAGGATCCGGTCTGTTCGGTTGAGTAAGCTTCCTCTGTCCTCTATCTTCCAATCGATCTTCCACTTATGCTTCCGGTTGAAAGCAAGCTTCTGCTTTCCTCACCACTGAGTACTCCAAACTTGTCCTTGAAAAGCCCTATACTTGGCTTGTTCCCTTTTCTTCTAATCAAACTATTGCCTTTTTTCTTGATACCACTTTTTGAATCTATCCCTACTTCTCTAGCTATCCTTCTACATTCTCTTCTGCTGGCCAGCCTTCTGAAGCTCTTTTTGAACTACCGTTTGACATTGCCTGCTCTGAAAGATCAAGAAATTGACCAGTGGGTGCTCCCTGTCCAACTGGTACTTTCCTTATGACTCAGACTATGGTTGACCTTAGAATAGACCAATTCTCCTGCTGCTCAACCTGCTAGTCAAGAAGAATAGGCAAAAGCCTATTGCTGCGGTCATTTTCTTTCTTAGATCATAGATTTCATTGTGAATGCTAACTATGCTCTCGGAGTGGTAACTGAAAGATAGAATTTATTTTGAAGCCTTCGAAGTGGCTCACATCAAGCAAAGATTTTTTTATGACCTCTCATGTATTTCAAATTCCAAATAATCTCTTTCTTTTTAAAAGTAAATTTTTCATACATAATCAAAATAGATCTCATCCACTGAAAGTGCAGTAAACCTCTTCTATGATCTGACTGATTAGATGTCTCCCAAGAAAGGAAAAGATAAAATTAAAATCCATTCTTCTATAGTTTGTCAAAAATTACTTAGTATGAATGCACATCTCGGTCATCGGGTAGTTGCTCACCATTTCAAAGTTTATCTATGTGGTTCCAGAAATGGAATTGCTATTCTCGATTCAGACAAGACACTTCTTTTTTTACGAAACGCTTTTCATTTTATAGGATCTCCCATTCGTCAAAAAGGCCGTTCCTTCTTTTTCAAGAACAAGAATCTCTTTCTATCTGAAATCATGGAAGAGATGGCGAGCTGTATCAATGATTCTCATTTGAGGATCGATGCTTTTTTGACTAATTCTTGTTCAAGTCCAAAACAAATCTTTTTGAGAAAGAAGAAGATCAATGACGGGTCGAACCAACAACCTGATTGTGTAGTTCTTCTGGATGCAGATAGAAAGTCTTCGGTCATACTAGAAGCTAATTGATCATAAATACCTATTGCATCCTTAGTGGATTTTACCATCCCATTGGGATCCTATCAAAGAATAACTGATCCCTTTCCAGTGAATACTCCTATATAGTTCATATATCTATTCGTCATTCGATCATGAAAATAGTGATTCTTGAACAGGGAAGAATCATTGCGATGAAGGAGACTACGGAAGAAGAAAAAACTTATCGATCGACCTTTTCCAAGTCCAAGAAGCATTGGTTTTAGTCGACCAGTCGAGTGGTAAAAGACCCAGCTAGTGGGACTAGTTTATGGATTGAATAAGAAGAGTTATCGAGTGGATAAAACATGTGCGAGCTTCATACATAGCAGCCAATGTCCTGGGGAGGAACACTCTTACAATGCAAAGAGCAAACAATGGCGAGTTTTCAATGTTGCATTTGTAGTCTTGTTGCGTGGTAGAAGAAATGAAATCATCGCCTTAGTTATAAGATAAGGTGACACAACAACTATTGCCTTTTTTTCAGCCATGGAATAGGTGCAAGGGAAGTGTGGTTCAGAAAAAGATTCTCCTTTTTGTATGCTCGGTGGGTCAGCTTGGTACTAGCGCATAATAGAAAGATAGGCCAGGATGCTACGGTACGACAGAAGGGGTTTGGCATATAGTCTCCGTATATTTGACAAATATTGTAGTGTTTCATATAGTCCAAATAATTCTGGACCATTGTAGGCCAGTAGTACCCCATCTGTTTGAGCTTCACTTGTATCTGTGGCCCAGACTGGTGGGCATCACACACCCCTGAATGTACTTCGTACATGGCTTGCCTCTTGCTTCATCACTAGACAAACATCTCAGCCACAGCTAGTCATAAGACTTTCTGTATCAAGTTTCATTGAAATACACATACTGGGGCAACCTCCTTCGAAGCTGGGTTCTTTTGTGGCTTTATTCTGGCCATCCGCCGTGCTGAAAGTCTAAGAAAAGAATGTCTCCAATTTTCAATAGAGACTTCCATGCAGGGAGCCATTTCCACTATGGACGTTGCAATCCTGGATAAGTTCTTTTAGGTCCGGGAAAAGGACCCTGTCATATATAATTGTTAAGATAGTTTCTATTTGCATGCTTTTCATTTTTGCAACTTATAAAGTTTTGATGATTTCAAACATTATTGTTCAAATGTGTAGTTATCTCCTAACAATTTTGGAAGAATTGCATTTGCTCTTGTGTGTACTGACATTTCAGGAAAAATGAACTCCAGACTACGAAGACTTCAATTTAAATTCAGCATGAGATACTTTGTAAAATTTGAAGCTTGCACTTTTCTTAGAAATCAAATTGAAAGGGAGTGATTGTATGTTGAGAAAATAAAAACATTCACACATAAGGAGATCATGTAGAATTTATACTGATCGTACAGGACGATATTCTGTTCATACTGGACGATCAGACAGTTATCTCATATAGAGCATTTGGAACGAATAGGAACTTGCTTGAAATTTTTTCTAAGTCCTACTCGTCCAGGACGAAGTTAAATTATCGTCCAGGACGATCAGTCCTCGGGAAAATTTTAGTCTAGATGGAAATAAATTATCGTCCAGGACGATCAGTCCTCGGGAAAATTTTTGTCCAGACGGAAATAAATTAACGTCCAGGACGATCAGTCCTCAGGAAAATTTTCATCCCGACGAAATAAATTATCGTACAGGACGATCAGTCCTCTGTAAAAATTTCGTCCAGACGAATATATTTTCGTCCAAACGATTAACCGACTTAGGACAGTTTTCAGCAGTTTCTAGAATCGACCTTGTAATAACCGTTCGTACTGGACGAACCTAGTTCGTACAGGACGATCAGCTGTACGAAGACATTTCGTACACATATTCAAATAGGGTCGTTTCAGATCGTTTAAGTAAAATCGTCCAGGACGATCCACGATCGTACAGGACGATCCACTGCGTACAGAATTGAATACTTGCAGTTTTTGGGCGGTTTTTCTTGTCTTTTGTATAAATAGTTCAAATTAGACTGCCACCCAATCTTTTTGTCATTTAATCTTCGTGCCTATTGAGAGAATAGACAAGGAGAGAGTTGAAGAGAGCATTCAAGGGAGGATTTCTACCACTGAAGCGAGAAGGCTTCACTTGGATTTCAAAGGTAAGAGTCTCTACTTGTGAATTGAGATTACTTCACTCTTTTCTTTCTTCCTTCTAGATACTTGTGAGAAGATCTGTCAAGGAGATCCGGTTCTCTGCCGACACTTGGAGAGTGTGAAAGGACGAAGGGTTCTCTGCCCACACTAGGAGAGTGTGAAAGGACGAAGGGTTCTCTGCCCACACTAGGAGAGTGTGAAAGGACGAAGGGTTCTGTACCCACACTGGGAATAGTGTGAAAGGACGGACGGTTCTCTGCCAACACTGGGTATTGTGTAAAAGGACGGACGGTTCTCTGCCGCACCGGGGAGTGGTGAAAACAGTGTGTTGTAACGGCTTCTCCGCCTTGCTGTGGGTGCAAAAGGAGAGTCACTATTGGTGTTAGTGCAATTCTCAGAGGGTGCCTCTGGGGAGTGGATGTAGGTCTGGTTATAGACCGAACCACTATAAATCTGGTGTCTTTTACTTTACTATTTTTACGTTTCCGCACTTTTTATTTCAGTTTAAAAAACTCTGTGGTTGAAAAACCTTTTTCTACAAAATTTAAAAGAGATTTTATTTCGGTTCAATAATATTTAAAAAAGGGGTCTTAAATTTTAACTTTGTTTTTTTAAACTACCAATTCACCCCCCTCTTGGTAGTCGTGGGACATTCACTTAGGCTTAACAACCTAATTACTAGACTCAACAAGTGGTATCAGAGCTTAGTTTCAATATCATAAGTTTGAACTACTTTTTGATTAACGTAGATGGCTACTTTCGGAAACCGGAACACACCTGAGGGTTACTCTATTACTAGACCTCCACTGTTTGATAACATTCCTTTTGATTTCTGGAAAACACGCATGTCTACTTTTTTACAGTCACTTGATTATCGCATGTGGATATTAGTCCAGGATGGCTACACTAAACCAACTAGATTAGTTGATGGAGTAATGGTAGAAATACCTTTTACTGATTGGACTGTAGAAGAACGTGACTTAGCACAATTAAATGCCAAATGTTTAAACAGTTTCTTTTGTGCTTTAAAATCTGAAGACTACATGCGGGTTTCCACTTGCAAAAGCGGAAAGGACATATGGGATAGACTTTGTATAACTTATGAAGGGACAAATGAGGTTAAACAATCAAGGCTTAATATCTTGTTACATGACTATGAATTGTTTCGCATGAAACCTAATGAATCTATTTCCGACATGTACACAAGATTTACACAAATTATCACTTCTTTGCATGCACTTGGTAGGGAATTAACTAATGCTGAAATGGTCAATAAAATTCTTCGTTGTTTACCTACTGCTTATGATGCAAAAATTACTGCAATTACAGAGTCTATGGATTTAAACATTTATTCTATTGACAATCTTCTTGGTTCACACATTGCTTATGAGCAAGGAGTAAGTCAAAGGAAGATTGATGCAGGTGAACCACGAAAGGAGAAGAATATAGCACAAAAAGTGGAAGAGTCAGAGAGTGAACACTCACAACTTGAGGATGAAGATGATGTTGCACTAATGACTAGACAATTCAGAAGCTTTTTAAGGAGGAAGCAGAAGAAACGCCAGCTATGGAATAGAGGTAAGTTTAACAGAAATGGCAAGGTTTCTAATGAAATGATTTGTTATGAATGCAGGAAACCAGGTCATATCAAGACTGATTGCCCAAAACTCAAAGCCACTCCTGCTAAGGAGAAGGTGGAGGAGAAACCTATGGTAAAGAAGGGCAAGAAGAAGTTTCAAAGAGCTTTCTGGGCGGACTCAGCTTCAGACTCATCTGAGACAGAAAAAGAAGAAGAAGTCACTAATCTTTGCTTGATGGCAGACAAAGTGGATCACTCAGATCAAGAAGAGGTATGTGACTTATCCTATGATGAATTATTTGAAGTTTCTGAACACATGCATGATGCATATAGGAAAATGAAAAAGATGCATGCTAGTTTAAGTTTAGAATTTGAAGAGCTCAAGAAGGAAAATGAAATCCTTAGAAAAGACCATGCTTTAATAGATGACAACCACATGAAACTACTTGATGAATATGATGACTTGAATAAGAATTTTGAAAATCTAAAGTCATCCTATACTGATCTTGAAAAGGAATTTAAAAATTTTAAGGATGAATCTGAGAGCAAAACATATAGAATCAATTATACCAATCGAATCTTGGAAGATATGAATTCATTTTACAAATTAACAATAAGAGCTCTCGAGGATAATAGGAAACCCCCCAGACTTGAAGATTTTACAAATCTTAAATATTATCCTAAATTCATGAAATCCCTTAGAAGACAATCACATGGAAGAAAACTTAGGAATATTTTTCCTAATGTTAAATGTAATAATTGTGGATTTTTTGGACATATATCTCACACCTGTACCTTGATGATGAAATCTAATTTGGTGTGGAGACCTAAGATGCATAAACCTAGACATATCATACATGCATCTGATTATAAATTGCTAAAAGGTGAACCCAAACTTGTTTGGGTTCCCAGGTCTAACATTTGATATTTTTGCAGGATTGCTCTCACACAAGACCTCGTGGGAGCATATGGTACCTGGATAGCGGATGTTCAAAGCATATGACTGGAGACACTACACAATTCATATCGCTAGAAGCCAGGAATGGAGGCAAGGTTACACTTGGAGATAATACCACAAAGAAAGTGGTTGGATCAGGTATGATTGGTAATTTCAAAAACTTTTTTATAGACAATGTGCTATTGGTTGAAGGCTTAAAGCATAATTTGTTAAGTATAAGTCAGCTATGTGACAAGGGTTATAATGTGAAATTTTTACCTACTAGCTGCATATTAAGCCTAAATGGGAAAGAAGTTTTAAATGGAAAAAGGGTAAACAATGTTTACATGCTAGATTTGAATTCATTTCATACTCCTATTGGTTTCTGTTTGAAAACTGTTTCTGATGAATCATGACTTTGGCATAGGAGACTTTGTCATTCTAGTATGAAAAATCTTAGGAAAATTACCCAAAAGAATTTAGTAAGAGGTATACCAAAACTAGACTTTACTAAGGACCATCTTTGTGATGCATGTCAATTAGGAAAACAAGTGAAGTCCTCTTTTAAATCCAATAATGATCTTAGAACTAGTAAACCATTGGAAATTCTTCACATTGATCTTTTTGGACCAGTAGGAACTGTAAGTCTAGGAGGGAAGGTATACGGATTTGTTATTATGGATGATTTCACTAGGTTCACTTGGGTTAGATTTCTTTTTCATAAAAGTGAATCATTTGAGGAATTCAGAAATTTTTCAACTTGGATTCAGAGAAAATTAGGATGTGAAATAATGTCTATACAAAGTGATCATGGAGGAGAATTTGAAAATGATAGATTTGAAAATTTTTGTAAAGAAAAAGGGATTGATCACAACTTTTCTGCTCCTAGAACCCCTCAACAAAATGGGGTAGTTGAAAGGAAAAACAGAACATTAATAGAAGCCGCTAGAGCAATGTTGGCAGAATACTCTCTTCCTAAATATTTTTGGGCTGAGGCGGTTAGCACTGCATGTTATGTTCTGAATAGGGTGAATGTGAGATCAAATTTAAATAAAACACCCTATGAGTTACTAAAAGGTAGAACACCAAATTTGTCTCATTTGCATGTTTTTGGTTGCAAGGTGTTCATTCATAACAATGGAAAATCTGCCTTAGGAAAATTTGATCCAAAATCAGATGAAGGAATTTTTGTTTGATATTCAAGTGTTGGAAAATCTTATAGGGTATTCAACAAAAGAACTTTAGTTATTGAAGAAACCACACATGTTGTATTTGATGAATCTGGAAATTTAGAAGAGCCAAATATTATTGAAGAAGAAAGTGAGGAAAACTCCCAAAAAATTGATAGATTAAATTTGGAAGAAAATGTGGAAGAAAACTTTGAAAGAGAAAACCCTTTGCCTAGAGATTTGAAATTTTCTAAAAACCACCCAAGAGAATTGATTATAGGAGAACCTAGTGAGGGTGTTAAAACTAGGCGTGGATTAAATAAGGAAGTCAATCATTCAGCCTTTATTTCAACCATAGAACCCACTAATATTGATCAAGCACTTTCTGATGAATTTTGGATATTGGCCATGCAAGAAGAGTTAAATCAATTTGTAAGAAATAAAGTTTGGGAATTAACTACAAGGCCAAAAGATCAAAGTGTTGTTGGAACAAAGTGGGTGTTCAAAAATAAAATGAATGACTCAGGAGTAGTCATTAGAAATAAGGCTAGATTAGTTGCTAAGGGGTATAATCAAATTGAAGGAATTGATTTTGAGGAGACCTTTGCCCCTGTAGCAAGACTTGAAGCAATTAGGGTTTTACTTGCCTTTGCCTGTTTTAAAAGTTTTAAATTGTTTCAAATGGATGTCAAAAGTGCCTTTTTGAATGGTGTTATTGAAGAAGATGTTTATGTAGAACAACCTCCAGGATTTGAAAATTCAAAATACCCAAATCATGTTTTTAAGTTAAAAAAGGCATTATATGGATTGAAACAGGCACCTAGGGCTTGGTATGAGAGATTGAGCACTTTCCTACTTGAAAGATCTTTTGAAAAAGGAAATGTGGATACAACTCTCTTCTTAAAGAAATTTGGAAAGGAAATACTCATTGTTCAAATTTATGTGGATGATATCATCTTTGGATCTTCAAATAAAAATATTTGTGATGATTTTTCTAATACAATGAGTAGTGAATTTGAAATGAGTCTAATGGGAGATTTAAATTACTTTCTAGGTTTTAGCATCAAGCAACTTGAGGAAGGAACATTTCTTAGTCAAACCAAATATATTAAGGACATCCTCAAGAAATATGAAATGGACAATGCTAAACCTGTTAGTACACCAATGAGTTCCTCAGTTCAGTTAGATAAGGACCTTAAGGGAAAATCTGTTGATCAAAAGAAATATAGAGGGCTTATTGGATCTTTGCTTTACTTGACTGCTAGCCGACCAGATATTATGTTCAGTGTTTGCTTATGTGCTAGATTTCAATCAGATCCAAAAGAATCACATTTGACAGCAGTAAAAAGGATCTTAAGATATTTACTAGGAACTCAAAACTTAGGAATTTGGTATCCTAAGTTTAGCTCTTCATTTGAAATTATTGGTTATTCAGATTCTGACTTTGCAGGATGTAGAGTGGATAGGAAAAGCACTTCTGGAACATGTCAATTCATTGGAAATTCATTAGTTTCTTGGTCCAGTAGAAAACAAAATTCAGAAGCCCTATCTACTGCAGAAGCAGAATACATTGCATTAGGAAGTTGTGTGGCACAAGTACTTTGGTTAAAACAACAGTTGATTGATTTAGGATTATCTGTAGGAACTATTCCAATTTATTGTGACAATACTAGTGCTATTTGCATTTCCAAAAATCCTATTCAACATTCTAGAACCAAACACATAGATATAAGACATCATTTAATAAGGGATCATGTATCCAAAGGAGAAATTGAACTCACACATATTTCAACTGAAAATCAACTTGCAGATATTTTTACAAAACCTTTAGCCCTTGATACCTTCAGTACTTTAAGAACAAGGTTAGGTGTTATTGATTTAAATGCCTAAACAAAATGTCTTTGCAACATTGATGTTTATGTTTTTGTTTTGTTTTTGATTATGTGAATTTTTGTGTGTTTTGAATGAATTTGTTTTTGAGTGTAAGTTTTTTTTTTATGTTTTCTGTGTTTTTTTAAGGTTTGGTTTGATTTTCTTAAATTAAAATTTAAAAATTCAAAAATTGGAGGAAATCGTCCAGGATGACTTTTGGTTCGTACTGGACGATGGGAGAAAAATTGGTTTGCGTGCATTTTACAAGTTTTGAGAGTAGTTTTTAATTAAATCGTCTGTACGATCTGAATATCATCCAGGACGAACTTTTTGGTTCTCAAACGTCGGGACGATTGAATGCAGCGGTTGAGTGGATAAGACAGTTTTTAATATGGATTTCATCTGTACGAAATTTTGGTTCGTCCAGACGAACATATGTCATTTCAGTGTAGGGGACGGTTTTCAAAAGACATTTAAACGAGTTAATTCTAGATCGTCTGTACGAACTTTTGTTCGTATGTACGATCGGTCAAGTCAAAGGTCTGTACGAAGAGACGCATCGTAAGTTGTGTTGATTACGAAAAGCCGTTACATTTTGGACAAATTTAATCGTCTGTACGAAATAATTTTCGTCCAGACGAACGATGATTTTCGTCCAGGACGAACGTATCGTTTTCTTTAAATATGGAGGCTTTCTAAGTCAACAATCACAATTTCAAACTTCTCTTTCAATCCCTTTCTACTTCAAATTGTCAATGGCCTCCTCAAGCAAAAGACAAAAGGTGTTAGCGAAGAAGCCGAATAGGAATGCCTCGGAAAACTTCCTTTCTAAGGCAAATGAGGAATCATTTTCTCGTTTTGCTTCCGCAAAAATAACTCCATCTCGCATCTTAATCCAAAGCGAGATAAATTTTAAGGTAATACAACTTTTTGCCTCAACCCAATTCCATTTCATACTTTCTCTCGTCCATTTCTACAACAAGCAAACATTTCTCTACTTTCTAGCCAACATGAGTTTTAACTCCGACCACTCTTCCATTAGTTCCTATGTATTCAAGCAAAAAGTAGAAATCACCAAGCATGACATTGGTGCATTTCTAAACCTAAGGACTGAAGGATATAGAGCTCACACCGTTATGACCGAAAACAGAATCAGATGGGAAGATGTCAATATGGTAATTAGAAAAAGTGGCGTAACCTATCATATTGCTAGAGTATCTGGGATGACCCAAAATACCCGTATCATCCAGCATATCCTTAGATCTTCAATCATTCCTAAAGCTGGTGATAGGATAAACATTACTCCTCTCCTTTCTGTTCTAACCTTTTTGATTATGGATCGTCGCCCTATCGACGAAGCCCAACTTATCATAGATCATCTCTATACTCTTTCAGAAATAGGACATGCTGAACAGAAGAGGAAAAAGAATATTTCTTTGGGACATTTAATTACCTACATTTTGGAGAAGAAATATAATTTGGTGCATCCTGATGAAGAATATGAAGAGCCAGTTTACTATAATGATGCATCATTCAGATTGCTCTTCAGGGAGGAAAAAGAAAAAGAAAAAGTGCATGCCAGTGCTTCAGAAGAAGAAGAAGAAGAAGGAGCGCAAACCTCTGCACCTCAGTCAGATTATCAGAATCTGATTGAAAAATTTGATAGATTAGAGACTCATATTGATCAAAGGTTTGATCAATTTGATGCTCAACTTGTGCAGCAACAACATGACATTGGTATAATTAGAAATGAAGTACATGATATCAATACCAATGTAATGTTGATGGCCTCCTACTTTAACCTTTTCGGTGGCATTCCTCCTCCTTCTCCTCCAGAACAGTAGAGATGAATTTCTGTGTCTTTTTTGTACTCGTGTTGTAGTTGTTGTTTTAGTGTGTATGTTAAGTGTTTGTTTGTCTTTTTGCTTTGTGTTTAGATATTGTGAAATGTGTAACCCTTTCATAAATATCAATGCATTTCTTACTTGTTTCAATGTTGATTTGTTATTGAAATGTGGTTAATTTTTATGAATTTCATTAGTATTATTTAATCTTCATAGTGCTTAAATTAGATTGTAATTTGAGATTATCTACATTAGAAAATCTAGTCTTTCTAAATTTAAAAGTTGTTTATAACTTGTTGTAATTAGAACTTTTAAATTCATGTCTATTCATTTAGACTACATAAAAGTTAATATTATTATTGCAATTTAGATGTTGTCTTATTTTGTATTTCCTAGTTCAATTAATATTTATGCACTTAAAAAATTTGAGATTCTAGATTATTGTCTTTGGAAAGAATTCAATTACTCTTGAAAATTGTACAAATGTACAAAATCAAAAGGAATGCGCAACAAAGTTGCAAATGTGAAAAAGAGGCACAAAATAAGCCCAATAAAGAAAGATGCACAAAAATGTGCCAGCTATATGAAAAAGATGCGCAAAGCGCCACTTGTGGTAATTCTCTTCTTTCCAAATTCTTTCAATCTCTTAATTCAAATTGATCTTATGTTCATTTATATTCTTTTGAACTTTGAAATATCGAATTTTTCTTCATCTCTCTAGTAATGATTTTCTATATTGGAATGTCTAAATTGAATCATGTCTTTGCTAAATTCTTCTTACTTACAATGTTATATCACTTTTTTAATTTCATGAATTTCTATGATTCACCTAATGTTTTTAGTTTTTAAAATTGCATACCTTGTAACAATCACCATTTAGATTAAATGTTCCAATGAATTTCATACAATTACTTACATTTCTTGTCTATTTCTTCTTCACTTTTTGTTGTTGTCAAAAAGGGGGGAGAAATCTTTGTGTTTGTATGTTATGTTTGTATGCTTTGTTTGTTCATATGTTTGTTGTTTGAGTTTCTAGTTTATTTTTGTTTGTTCATATGTTTGTTGTTTGACTTTCTAGTTTATTTTAGTTATTTTTTTTGAAAAATAAAATTTTTTTTGCTTCAAATTGCCTCCTTATTTTCATGTATTCATCAATTCAGGGGGAGTTTAGGAGATAGAAAGATTTGTTTAAATTGAAATCATACAAACAATAATTGTTTTGCCATCATCAAAAAGGGGGAGATTGTTAAGATAGTTGCTATTTGCATGCTTTTCATTTTTGCAACTTATAAAGTTTTGATGATTTCAAATATTATTGTTCAAATGTGTAGTTATCTCCTAACAATTTTGGAAGAATTGTATTTGCTCTTGTGTGTACTGACATTTCAGGAAAAACGAACTCCAGACTACGAAGACTTCAATTTAAATTCAGCATGAGATACTTTGTAAAATTTGAAGCTTGCACTTTTCTTAGAAATCAAATTGAAAGGGAGTGATTGTATGTTGAGAAAATAAAAACATTCACACATAAGGAGATCATGTAGAATTTATACTGATCGTACAGGACGATATTCTGTTCGTACTGGACGATCAGACAGTTATCTCCTATAGAGCATTTGGAACGAATAGGAACTTGCTTGAAATTTTTTCTAAGTCCTATTCGTCCAGGACGAAATTAAATTATCGTCCAGGACGATCAGTCCTCGGGAAAATTTTCGTCCAGACGGAAATAAATTATCGTCCAGGACGATCAGTCCTCGGGAAAATTTTCGTCCAGACGGAAATAAATTATCGTCCAGGACGACCAGTCCTCGGGAAAATTTTTGTCCCGACGAAATAAATTATCGTACAGGACGATCAGTCCTCTGTAAAAATTTCGTCCAGACGAATATATTTTCGTCCAAACGATTAACCGACTTAGGACAGTTTTCAGCAGTTTCTAGAATCGACCTTGTAATAACCGTTCGTACTGGACGAACCTAGTTCGTACAGGACGATCAGCTGTACGAAGACATTTCGTACACATATTCAAATAGGGTCGTTTCAGATCGTTTAAGTAAAATCGTCCAGGACGATCCACGATCGTACAGGACGATCCACTGCGTACAGAATTGAATACTTGCAGTTTTTGGGCGGTTTTTCTTGTCTTTTGTATAAATAGTTCAAATTAGACTGCCACCCAATCTTTTTGTCATTTAATCTTCGTTCCTATTGAGAGAATAGACAAGGAGAGGTTGAAGAGAGCATTCAAGGGAGGATTTCTACCACTGAAGCGAGAAGGCTTCACTTGGATTTCAAAGGTAAGAGTCTCTACTTGTGAATTGAGATTACTTCACTCTTTTCTTTCTTCCTTCTAGATACTTGTGAGAAGATCTGTCAAGGAGATCCGGTTCTCTGCCGACACTTGGAGAGTGTGAAAGGACGAAGGGTTCTCTGCCCACACTAGGAGAGTGTGAAAGGACGAAGGGTTCTTTGCCCACACTAGGAGAGTGTGAAAAGACGAAGGGTTCTCTGCCCACACTAGGAGAGTGTGAAAGGACGAAGGGTTCTCTTCCCACACTAGGAGAGTGTGAAAGGACGAAGGGTTCTCTGCCCACACTGGGGATAGTGTGAAAGGACAGACGATTCTCTGCCAACACTGGGTATTGTGTAAAAGGACGGACCGTTCTCTGCCGCACCGGGGAGTGGTGAAAAGAGTGTGTTGTAAAGGCTTCTCCGCCTTGCTGTGGGTGCAAAAGGAGAGTCACTATTGGTGTTAGTGCAATACTCAGAGGGTGCCTCTGGGGATTGGATGTAGGTCTGGATATAGACCGAACCACTATAAATCTGGTGTCTTTTACTTTACTGTTTTTACGTTTCCACACTTTTTATTTCAGTTTAAAAAACTCTGTGGTTGAAAAACCTTTTTCTACATAATTTAAAAGAGATTTTATTTCGGTTCAATAATATTTAAAAAAGGGGTCTTAAATTTTAACTTTGTTTTTTAAAACTACCAATTCACCCCCCTCTTGGTAGCCGTGGGACATTCACTTAGGCTTAACAACCTAATTACTAGACTCAACAATAATGACTTCTGTTCTACCATCGGGGGGCTGCTAGAGCGGCTACTAACTTGGCTAATCGCTAATGCATCTACCTTGTCATTTTTTTTCCTTTGTATGTGGCAGAATTCGAGTAGCTCGAACTGTTTCATGAGCTCCATAGCCATGGTGAATTCTGGTTTGCATACTTTCTATGTACCCTAGAGCCGGCGAATGATTCACTATGAATCCTTATAGATCATGAGGACCTTTATACAAATTTGTCAGGATATTTTTCTCTTATTCTCCCAAATTTACTGAGTAAGACATTGACTTCTTAAAAAGATTAATTATGGTCATTACATAATGGGCTCCCTTGAAAAACATTGGAGCACGTGTAAACGAGATGCTCTACCTAACTAAGCTATAGCCCATATCATAACTATTTTAAAATAGAGGCAATTTCTTGTCAAGAAGGGTATCCCATAATTACACATGATAACTCTCTGATATGTTTATGTTTACTGGTAAAAGATTTATATTGCTTAGAAAACATATTTGACCTATAATCCATCGAAGTGATGGAGATCCTTTCTGTAGTGATGGTGATAAATGACCTACTTAATCCAGTGGTTAGAGTATTGCTTTCATACGGTGGGAGTCTTTGGTTCAAATCCAATAGTAGGTAGAACTTATTAGATACTAGATTCCATGGTATTTTATACGTTTTTCTACCCATACTCTTTTTTTCGTTCTATCATTAGATTAATCAAATTAGACTTCATTATGTTCAATTTGTGGAATCAAGATGTAGTGTGTAGTGTAGAATAAAGAACTCTTTTTATTTTTATTGAATGTATTGACTACTAATAGGAAATAACTTTGATAGCTTCTACTCGTGTCCTAGTTCATCTGAGAGCTAGATTTTCCTCAATTGCTTATCTCTTACCCTCAGATCTACTCAAGTTAGCTTCAGCTATTTCAAGAGTTTGTTGAGCTTCTTGTGGATCAATGTCAGTACTAATTTTCGCACCATTTCCTAAAATGGTGATCTCATTATTACTTATTCTAGCGAAACCGCCCATAAGAGCCACCATTAACCATTGGTCATTTAGCCGTCTTATCAAAAAACCTATATCTACAGCTGTGGAAATGGGGGCATGGTTTGGGAATACCCTAATTTGTCCACTATTAGTAGATAAAAGAATCTCTTTCACTTTAGAATCCCAAATCATTCGATTAAGAGCCAGTACACAGAAATTTAAGGTCATTTTTTCAATTTTCTCTCCTCTTCTAAGTTCATAGCTTTCGCGGTAGCTTTATTGATGTTACCCACCAAATAAAAGGACTGCTCGGGGAGACTGTCTAATTCTCCGGTAAGGATGAATTGAAACAACCGAAGTGTTTCTGCAAGACCAACATATTTTCCTGTAGAACTAGTAAAGACTTCTCAAATCTCAAAGAAGGGTTGTGATAAGAAACGCTCAGTCTTGCGTGCTCTTGTAACAGTGATACCATCTCCTTCAGATAATTCGTCCAACCCAAGGATAGCTATAATGTCCTGAAGTTCTTTATAAGGTTGTAAAGTTTGATTAACCTTTATGCAATTTCATAATGTTCCACGCCAACAATCTGAGGTTGTAACATAGTTGACGTTGAATCCAAGGGATCTTCTGTTGGATAAATACCTTTGGCAGCTAATCCTCTTGATAATATGATAGTAGCATCTAAATGTGCAAATGTCAAGGCAGGAGCAGGGTTTGTCAAATCATCCACAAGTACATAAACTGCTTGGATCGATGTTATGGATCCTTCCTTGGTAGAAGGAATTCTTTCTTGCAAAGAACCAATTTTCGTACTAAGGGTAGGTTGATAACCCGCTGTAGAAGGAATTCTATCTAATAAGGCAGAGAATTCGGACCTTGCTTGAATGAAACAAAATAGATTGTCAATGAATAGAAGTACGTCTTGCTCATCCCGAAAATATTCCGCCATGGTTAGGGCAGTCAAGCCAACTCTCATACGAGCTTCTAGTGGTTCATTCATTAGACCATAGACTTGAGCCACTTTCGATTCTACAAGAATTCTTTCAATAAGCACCCCAGAATCTTTCATTTCCATGTAGAGATCATTTCCTTCATGAGTACATTCACCTACTCTGCCAAATACGGATACGCCTCCGTGAGCTTTGGCAATGTTGTTGATCAATTCCATGATGAGTACTGTTTTACCCACTCTAGCTCCCCCAAATAGTCCAATTTTTTGTACACAATGATAGTGGGCCACCACTTGAATCCCTGTTTCAAAGATTGAGAAATTTGTATATAAGTGTATGAAGGAGGGTGCAGATCTATGAATAGAAGATGTTGTGCGAGTATCGACAAAACCAAAATTATAAACGAACTCTCCAAGAATGTTGAAAATTCATTCGAGAGTAGCTCCCCCGACTGGTTCACTTAGAGGTGCTCTCGTGTCAATTACTTTCATTCCTCTCATCAGACCATCTATGGCACTCATAGCTACAACTATCACTCGATTATTTCCTAACAATTATTGTACTTCACAAGTTACATTAATTTGCTGATCGATAATATCTCAACCCTTAATTACTAAAGCATTCTAAATATTAGGCATCTTGCCCGGTGGAAAAATGACATCCAGTACTAGGCCAATAATTTGAGCGATACGCCCTATGTTTTGTTCTTCCAGTGTAGAAACTATAGGATTAAAAGTAGTGGGATTGCTTATCATAATCATAAATCATAATAAATATGTCAAAATTCTTTTTTGAAAAGTACTGAATCGAAAAGAAATATCCGATAAAAAGTTGATCGGTTAATTCCATAAGAATAATAAAGAAATGGGAGTTAGCATTCTCTTGAGTTGCCAATCGAATCCAATTCAATCCTTGACTCAGTGAATTAGTGAATTTTCAATTCTTATTGTATTTTTTTCTCTTTATTTTTTTATATTCATATTCTATATCATATTCATTATTCTTCATGCTCATTTTTCTAATGAATAAAAAAGATTAAGAAGGTGATCAATTCCATTAGAAATAGAAATTTTCAAAACGAAGATTGGGTTGCGCCATATATATCAAAGAGTATAAAATAATGATGTATTTGGTGAATCAAATACATGGTCCAATAACGAACCCTTTTCAATTTTTCATTATTCATTAGGTGATAATATTAGTTTAATTGAATCTTTTTTGAATTGTAAAAATTTTTTTTAATGGTTTCATTCGCGCCTAATTCATATTGAGTATACCTTGTTGTTGTGAGAATTCTTAATTCATGAGTTGTAGGGAGGGGCTTATGTCACCACAAACAGAGACTAAAGCAAGCGTTGTATTTCAAGCTAGTGTTAAAGATTACAAATTGACTTATTATACTCCTGACTACAAAACCAAAGATACTTATATCTTGGTAGCATTCCGAGTAACTCCTGAACCGGGAGTTCCACCTTAAGAAGCGGGTGCTACGGTAGCTGTCGAATCTTCTACTGGTACATGGACAACTGTGTAGACTGATGGACTTACCAGTCTTGATCGTGACAAAGGACAATGCTACCACATCGAGGTCATTGTTGGGGAGGATACAGAGAGGATGTGATTCCACTGAGTATTGGATTAGATACAGTAGGATCGTGACAAAGTTCTTATCACCTCTATTCCTCATTCTACATAAATATGTATGGGAATCCGCTTTTATAAATTGGACTCTTCTTAGAAACTAAAAAATACAAAGCAGAAACTCTTATACATCCTATTCTACCCAGTCTCGAGTCTTCTATTGTCTTGAGCATTTGTGACCTCTCGAAATGTTAATAGTCTTAGACAAAGTAACATTAAAATATCATTGAAGAATAAGATAAAATCAATCAACATTATTTCATCATCAAAACCTTAGACTAGGGTCATAGACAAAACAATCTTTGTTCGAATCTGGAATATTCTTACTGATTAATCTTACAACTATCATATCGACCTTATTAATGGACTATTAGATTAGACAAGACTTGATTTTCCTATGTGAAGCTTAATTATGGTTTATATGGTTTTAGCTGTAGGTTATTAGTTGTAGTATTTTTAGTAGTTAGGTTTGGTTTGGGCTTTTTGGCAATTGGTCTGGTTTTTTAATTTTTTATAATTTTGTTTTAGGAAGATGTTTATTGGTTTTTATAGCAATGATTATATTTATTGAATTTGGCCTCTAGATCATTTGGTGCTCTTCATATTCTTCCCCTGTCTTGGGTGGGGAGGGAAGTGTCATTTGTTGAATGTTGACTTGATCCCTATATTGATTATTCTGACATAGCTTATCCTTGGTTTTTTGGGCTTGAGTTGGTGTAAATCCATATGAGTTGAGAGAAGTTCTTATGTATTATTTATGGGATTTAATTTACCGTATATTAGGTGATTATTTGGGTGCTCATTTACTACAATGTGGTTGGTCGTAGTAAGCTCTTGCATCAATGGTAGCCTTTAGTGGTAATAAATATTTACCCGATTTATTTGGTTTATAAGAACTTGAGTGGCAGTTGGGTTATTGGCTTAATGATTGCTGGGATATTACATACCTGAGCCATATTTTATATCTTTTTAGTTTTTTGTTTTCTAGGAGGTTTTGTAGTATCTTATACTAATCTTTATACTAGACATTGCATTATTGCATCATTTAATAACTTTTGGTATTGTTTGTGCCCTTTAGTAGTTGGGGGCTCTACTGGTGTGTTGTGTACATTTTATGTTGGTTATGGTTCCTTTTGTGTGGCTATTGGTGCTCTAGATTCTTTTTGGGCACTGCCTTTATGACTACCTCCATACTCCTTTTCTGTTGGATGTGGGTTTTATCTATCTTACTTTTTGTGTGGTTTTGGTTATCATGGTTTGGGTTATTGTTAAAAATGGTGGGTTTAGAAAATGCAGTTACTATCAAACATTTCTTATTATAGCTATGCTTTTTATTTGTGTTATAGCCTGGTGTGTTTCTTTATTCATATATTAGCAGCACTTTCCTCTGTTATCTTTGGTAAGCTTAGCCTTCCTGTAAGATGGTTATGTTTTGGATCTTCACTTGTTGCTGCTTCTTGATAGGTGTTTTTTGTTCTTGCTGTTGGTTGAAGGCCTGCTCTTGGTCTGGATGGTTCTGATCATAAGTATAGTAATTTAGGTAATTTTAATTATTACAATACAACCAGTATTCTCCTTTCCATTTGTGTTAATGTGGCCAATATATATCTCAATTTATGGTATGGCAACGCTTGATATATTTTTGATGATTTTTCTAATATTTCTGACATGAGGGATATGACTGTTACTTTAGAATTTCTATAACTATGCTTGTCCTTTCCTTCTCGACTATGTTGCTTACAATGTCTAGTTCTGCTAGTTTTGGGCTGATGATTTGTTTGCTAAAAAGATGGGGACTAATTCTTATACTTTTGTATTTTTCTAGTTTTTAAGGTCTTGGCAGATGCCACCCTAGCATGTACCTATGATATTTTATACTCGTACTAATAGGGACCTTGCTCTTAGGTTTTAATTTGAATTTTTTTGTAGCTCTTAGGAGCAATAGTGAGATCAAGGTCCCTTTTAAGGACCTTGTAATTTTTTTTATATTAATGCTTAGGACTAAACACTAATTATAAATCCTAAACTCCAAACCCTAAACCCTCACACACAAACCATAAAAACTAAATACCTAAACCTAAATCCCTAAAAAAACCTAAACCCTATCCCTACACCCTAAACCCTAAACAATAAAAACAAAAATCCTAAAATCCTAAACACTAAATACACTAAACTCTATACCTAAATCCTAAATCCTAAAACTCTCAAACCCTAAACCCTACAACCTAAACCCTAAATCTTAATCTCTAAAAAATAAATAATAACAATAAACCCTCTTATTTATTCAATGCGCAATGCATATTAAATTCAAATTTTATGCATAATTGAAGCATATTTGCTGCATATCAGTTAAGTATTCGTTGCATTTCGATAGCGTATTTGTGGAGTATACACTTAAGCCATAAACCCTAGACTAAACATAAAACCCCAAAAAACCCCTAAATACTAAAAAAACTAAACCTTAAAAACCCTAAACACTTAAAACTCTAAGCACTAAACCAAAAAAAAACTTAAGCATATGCCTAAATCTTAAACCTTTAACACTTAACCCTGAACATTAAACCCTAAAACCCCTAAACACTAAATATTTTAAAACCCCTAAACCCTAACAATCCTAAACCATATCCCTAAATTTTAAACCTTAACCCAATAAATAATAAACACTAATCCTTTTAAAACCTAAAATGCTAAAAATACAAAACCCATAAACCCAAAAAACCCTAAACCATATCCTTAAACCCTAAACCCTAACTACTAAATCATAAACCCAAACCATAAAAACCCTAAAAAATTTTAAAAAAAATTATAAAAATTAAAAAAAAAAAACCATAAAAAACCCTAAACTCTATCCTTAAACCCTTAAACCTAAACAACAATAACAACAACATCAAGCTTTTATCCCACATGTAGGTCGGCTACAAGATCCTTTTTCTCCATTGTGTACTATTAAAGGTCAAATTCATTTAAATCTAATAAAGAAAGGTCATTCCTAAATATTTTCTAAACCATGTCTTTTTTGGTCGCCCTACCTTCTTAACATAAGTCAAATCTAATACCTCTACTCTCTTCTAACTGGTTCAAAGT